>BJBW01010619.1:7082-66658 GCA_004320125.1 Scolopax mira | reverse complement strand
GGCTCCTACTCACCACAAACTGTTCCTGTTATCCTGGTTCTTCATACTCCTCTTGCCCAAGCCCCTTCATCCCCACAGCACCTTCTCCCTCCCCGCTGTGGAGGCACCCCGAGGGGATGAATGCCCCTGCATTAGTCATTCCCCAAAGATTTACAGCCTTTCCAGGGCTTCACACACAGCCGTGGGAGAACCAAGTAGGGTCTGAGCCAGGAGAGACAACGTTTCCAGAAAGCCCTTTCTAAAACAGGTAGAGAAAATGGAGTAAAAACCTGTGATGGCATCTTTGCAGCCTCTCAGGGTGACACCCCGTAGTGTTGTGCATCTGTGCAGCTCTGCACTTCAGTGTAAGTGCAAAGGGCACTTACAGATTGACCACCCTGGGAGATGTGTCTCCTCCCAGGGATCAATGCTGGAAGTATGGCAGATGCTTGATTCCAGAATCAGGGCTAAGGCATGCGTAGGGTACAAAAGGGATGGTTTTCTAGCTGTCACGGGGCTGACAGAATATGGAAGAATGACCATAAATACTCCCAAATGTTTTTCACCCTGAGTACAGGCAGGAGACACATTCCCAGTTTCTGGTCAGAGACCCTCACCCACCAAAGTTGGGTGGCAAATCTCCTTATGACAGTCTCCAAACTGATCCTATAGGACAAAGCACCCCCAAAGCCGTTCCTCCCATCTCCTTGTGGGGATGTCTCTTCAGCAGACTGTGTTGACAGTTGTCCCATTGGAGCCCCCTGATGCCACCCCACCAGTTACAGCACCATCCTTGATGTTCTTCTCCGAGACTGAGATGGGTTTGTGTCTCTCGTGCCTGGTAATGGCTGTTTCAATGCCCCTGAGACACAACTGCACGTCCTCCCGAAAGGAGGGGGTGTAGAGCCCATAAATGACAGGATCAGTGCAGGTGTGCAGCAAGCCAAAGAGAAAGAAGCTGTGGTTGACATACTCTGGCATCTTCTGGATCACGGCTGGCTGGAACCAGTACCACAAGCCTAGGAGGTAGTATGGGGTCCAGCAGATGATGAAGGTGGCAACAATCACTATGGTCATCTTAAGAGTCTTCATGCGTGCCTTGGAGATGTGGTCGTTTTGATTTCTTATCAAACCTGCCAGGAAGAGCCAAAAGGATAGCTGGAGATGTGAGAAAACCAGGAGAACATAACCATCCATGACTGTGCTTCTGACAGAGAAGGGAAACCTGCTCATGATCTGGTCCATGGCCCACAGGAAGCAGAAGGCAGCAAGGACCAGGGGTCAAGAAGTTTTAGGCTTTACTCAAAGTTGAGGCTTCACTCAAGCCTCTTAGTTGGGTTACCCTTCAAAGGGTGTTAGAACAGACCCCAAAACCCTCCAGGCTGGAGCAGGTTTGGTCATAGAGTCATGGTGGACGCTAAAGGGCTGGGATCTGCTTACCTTTGTTGATCTTTAGCTGCTTACTGATCTCCCAAATGATCCGAATGTAGCAAACAATCATGACGCTCAGGGGGGTGATGTAGAGGGTGGTGAAGGTGAACATGTTGTAGACAGTTTCCTCCCAGTGCGCTCGGAAGCTCCCGTGAGTAACGCACTGGGTGAAGTTCCCTCCTGGGACCGTGTGAAGGTGGAAAAGGAAAAGCTGAAATGGAGAACCAAAAAATAACTCAGGGAGGCTTTGGAACAGGACATCACTCCTGGCTGTGCACGGAGAGCACCTCCCTGACGCTGTTGGAGTGGGAGAGGGGCTTTGGGCACCTAACTCATGGCTACGGCCAGGATGGATGGGATCTGACGGCTGTGAAATCCCATTTTCTGGCTGTGCTGAATGTTGTTTTGGTGGGGAACTGCTCAGGTTCCTCCTGGACTGCTCCAACATGTTTTGTGGTGGTGCAGTGATGCATTTTTAGGAGAAGATAACGACGTGCATGAAGAATAAAAAATAGCAGACGCCATTTTTTCCCAGCCCTCACCATAACACCCTGATGGTGTAGCAATGCGCGGGTGCTATAAGGAGGGTGCAAAGCAGCACTAAGCACCCAACACGGGAAAGCCAATGCGGTGGTGGTGGAGTTTGTAGGCCAAGATGGACTTGCTGGGATGGGGAAGCCCTTCTCCAAAACCAACCCGACCTGGGGAAACCACACGGAGAGGCCACCAAACCCTACCTGGGGTGAAGCCAGGAGCACGCTGCTGGCCCAGGCGGCACGGAGCAGCAGCCCATTGCGGCGGCGAGCGCGGGAGAAGGGATGGAGGACAGCCGCGTGCCGGTCCAGGCTGATGACTACCAGCACCAGGGCGGCCGCATACATAGCGAAGAGCTTGAGGAAGTTGAGGAGCTTGCAGGAGATGTCCCCTCCATACCACTGCACCGTCACGTTCCACACCGCGTCCAGGGGCATCACTGCCACCGTCACCAGCAGGTCGGCCAGCGCCAGGCTGAGGATCAGTGGCCGCACGTGGGATTTCCTCCTCTTCCTCAGCAGGCTGCCGAGCACCGCGGCGTTGCTGCCCACTGCCAGCAAGAAGAAGATGGCCGTGACGATCACGCGGACCCTCGCTGCTTGTGTGAACTGGGGTTCAACCCAGGGCTCAGGGCAGCCAGAGGCCGAGACGTTGGTGTCCCCCTCCGCGTCGGGGCGGTGGGGAGATGCGGGGAGCTGCTCCTCACTCATCCCCTGCCAAAACACAAGCGGCAAAGTGAACCCCCTCTTAGGGGCTGGGTAGCATCCTGCAGCTCCAATATAAGGAGAAATGGGGATGTGGTGGGATCTACACTGGAGGCACCAGCAGCAACCTACCAGTGCTGGCCTGTCCCCTCTGTGTTGCCCATTTTGCCGAGCCACCGTACCTCCCAGTCACGGTGACACTGCCCAGCTGGCTAACCCCTGCCGTAGCTATAGTGATTGCTCACACAAACATATATTTTTAGCTCTTTGCAAGGCAGTTGAGCATCTGGGAAGCGGGAGCGGTGGCCAGGACCACGGGACAAGCCACTGCCCGCCAGTGCCCCCGGTCGGGAATGAGTCACACCGGAGCTGGCTGAGCCTGTGCCGGGGCAGCTGTGCTGGGTTCAGGGACTTGACCTTCCAAAGGGGCTTTGCAAACAGGGCCCAGCTTTTTGGAAACCTCACGGCACTTTTCATTAGTGTGTTAAACCTTAATGGTCCACCTCCATCTCCAGCCCCGGATCCACAGCCGTGGGTGGAAAAACCTGGGGGTGGCCAGGAGGGGAGAAAAGGGATCCCATGCTGTCCGGGGACTGACAGAAGCTCTCAGAAGAGGATCGTGGTGGCATTTAGGAGCCTGGATCATCCCAGGACCTGGGTGGCATCAGCTCAACACCTCTGTCCCTTTACCTTTGGGAGGAGAAGCAGGAGGAGGTGGTGAAGGTAGAAAAACACCCACATGGGGGGTGACTCAGGGGTCACGAGCAGCGTTGTGGGTCCCCCACGGCTTGATTTAATTGCCCTTTTTGCCTGAGATCAATTTGGGGATAACTTACATTTCAAGGGCAAATACTTCCAGCTCTTGGGGACACTGTCAACAGCCCCAGCCACAGGTCAGGTATGTCCCTTCCCTTTCAAGCACCTTCTGCTTTGCAGCTACCAAAATAAAACATTTCCCCACCTTTGCACAAATAACACAAGCAGCAGAGATCAAACCTGTCTCCCCAGCTCTGTGGGATGGAGGTGCTGACACCTTGCAGCAAACTGCCCTCCTCCAGCCCCACCACCCGCACCCCGAGCCTCCGAGAGCGAGCCCCTTTGTTCCTTCACCCCCCTCCCTCCCCAAAGACCAACCCAACCAGCAAGCAGCCAAGAGAAGAAAGCAGTTAAAAAGTACCCAGCAGCTTGCTGGCTGGCTGGGAGAAACAAGAAGAAACCCACGTCGAGGTCTGGATTTGTCCCACCTGCTGCGAACATACCTGGTAAACGCATGCCCCCATGCCAAGAGAAGATGCTCCTTGTTTTGCCCCCGGGGGTCTCCCACCGCCGCGGTGCTGAGTCAGGATGCTCCAGCGTGTCTTTGCATCACATCCTGGCAAGAAACCCCTCGAAGCAGCAAAATTTCCCTTTTTCTTGGGGGCGAGCTGGGAGCTACGGTGTTTTTAGCACAGGCGCGTGGAGGCATCTGGAGATGGTAACGCTGATGCACATCCCCTGCACCGGCAAAGGAGGAGAGGGCAGGTGGAGGTGGGCACTCATGGGCAGCCCAGCTCAGGCATCTGCTGGTGTTTCACCCCCAGGAGGGGGGCTGGCACCTCTGCCCTTGCCGACTTAACGAGCTGCCCAATTTCAGGCTTAATGAGCAAGGGGCGGGGGGATGATGACAAAGCCGCCGTATTGCAAGAAATGGCCCAAATTCAAGATGTTGTGGCCAAATGTGGCCCCATCAGGGAGAAGTGCCAACAGTCCCTGCATCAGTTTTCTATAAATACAGGAAAATGAGTTAATTATCCCTGGAGTTAGTGATGAGCATCCTGTTGCTCAGACAACCAGGAGACTTCGCGCACACACACACACACACACACGCCCCAGCGATGCTCCTGGATCACTCAGGTCCATGGGAGCATCACAGATGAGCACAGGTACGTGCCTGGACTGGAAATGCTGCAAAGAGGTAACTAATAAGGAGAAATTTGAGTCATTTTGCCATTTTAACGAATACACATTTTTTTCTTGCACTCTATCAGTTCTCACCTTATTCGTTTTGCGTATCTTTCAGCATAATGCAGCGAGAGCTTGATGTGCAGCGTGAAACCCTTGGGGGGACAAAATGCTCACAAAGGCTCAAAAAATGGGATGTGTGATGTAAGGGCAGGGAGGGAAACCGAGGACACCCTGCTCCTCCAGCCAACACAAGTAGAAGAGCTGTGGGGATGACCAAGGGCCAGCCCCAAGTCCCCATGGGGTCAGCACAGGAAAACACACTCCCCGGGGCATCGCGGGGGCTTTAATTACATGCAAACAGACCTTCATGTCTCCCAGTCTATTAAATTGAGAAGTACACGGTGTACAGGGTGACCGCAGGTCCCAGGCTGACGGCAGTGGCTCTGCCTTGTTCCCTGAGAGGAAAAGGTTCATTTTCTGGGATAGAAGATTTTTCCGTTGTTAAACCTATTCCCACTTATTTTCAGGAGGAAATGCCTGAGGTCTAAGCGGGGGTTGCACCATCTCTGAGGCTGCTCAGCTTGCAGGAGTGCTCCTGGGAACAATAAAATAGGAGGACTTTTTCCCCTTGGTGAGTTTAAGAGTCAAATTGTGTGGCAGAGAGTCCAGCTCCTGAGACCCAGGAGATGTTGCAGACGCTGGACCACGTCAGCCCTTGGAGCATCACCATCCATCGGAGTCCTCCAAACCTTCTATCACATCTGTATTGAACCACCAAAAGCCACCAGGCTGGGAACTCTGCTCAGAGCCAGGGAGGGTGACTTATGCATCCAAAATGCTTTATGTCTGAGGGGAAGGAGAAACGCAGACCCACTCCCAGCATTGCCAGTGGGCAGCGAGCACCAGCCACCTCTGCCATGCAAGGAGGTCACCATCACCTCTGTGCCTGGCAAGGGCATCGCCCACTGGTGCTGCAGGAAAAAGTCTGGTCCCTGGGGGGAAAAAAACCACAGCAGCTGCCTCCTTCTTGCATTAACCTCCTGCTTTAACCCGAGATTAATTCGGCCCCACATACTCATCCTTATTTTCCCTTTCATTTAGCTGTTTGCACCTGCACGAAAGCAATTAAATAGCGGGTCAGGAATGTATTCCCTGTTTGTTCTCCTTCCCGGCTGGCTGCCTTTTTGTCTAGAAATGTCCTCTCCATCCCCGACTGTATGATGCAAGAAAGGGACAGGATTTTTCTGAGGCACTGTAAGTCTTCCTAATGCCACAACAAAGCCTTCGGTCCCTCTTCAGAGAGGATTTTTTTAGCATGCCATCACGCAGAAATGTCCTGGGCATGCATTAGCAATAAGTCTTCTTTTAAGGGTGGGGTCCCTTATTAAAATGACTATTTTTCTCCGGCGCTTGCACAGTAACCCCCTTGTGTTTTCTATTTTCTTTTTTTTTTGGTTTGTTTCTGCTCGTCTCCTCAAAGGTCAGCTTGGATGTTGTCTGCTCAGCAGCCTTCAGCTGGACCTCTGAACGCTGGTTTAACGATCAGAGTTTTTTGGTCCCTGGGATTAGGAAACAGGGCTGGCAGGCAGGGCTTGTTTCCATACACCCCGGCTCCGCTCTTTCCGAAATCCCCTCCTTTTGGGATGCTGCCCCAGTACATCCCTGGAGCTGCAGCCCAACGCTTGCTCACAGGGAACCAGACCCTCTCCAGCCTCCCCAAATTAGGGTATTTTTTCCTCCCCGGATCCATACGGATCACCCCAGGATGCTGAAAGAAACAGAAAACAGAAAGCCCCACCAGGTAGCACAGCCCCAGTGGCAATTTTTTTGCAAAAGCTGACCTTGAGCAGGAACACGAGCGCTGTGTTTTTCCATCGGACATCCCGTATAAACGGGGATCTCATGCAGGGAAAGCAGCACGGGATACAGTTTCCATTAACCTCGTGCGAATGCAGGCAGGGAGCCTGCTGCTGTTTATCCTAATAAATCACTGTCGGCGCCTTGGCTCCACAAAAGAGGGGAAAAACTTGTCTTTTCACCTCTTAAAGGAACTCCTGCTTCTGTGCATGACAAGGTGGGGGGGAGTGATGGCTCTTCTTTGAGCAGAGCCATCCCACAGCAGCACCCACCACTTGCACCCTCGCCCCCAGCACCATCACCCCAGGCAGGTGCTTCTGCTGCGCTGGCTGTCCAAAAATTCCCCCTTGCTCAGAAAAAAACTCACCATTTCAGAGTTTTTAATGCTGATTTTTACACACCCCCCACCCCCCTATCCAGTTCTTCTCCTCCAAACCTTGAATTGTCTCAAGAGCAGCTCGTCCAAGGAAATTTTTGTCTCATACTGGACTCGAAACAGAAAGTCTAGTCAGGGACATCTGACATGCGGTGTTTTTGTGAGTAAATACCAGTGTCCATGAAGTCATTTCCCGGGGTTAGAAATGAGCTCACCTCTGGAACGGCTTCTCTTCTTACCCAAAGTTCACAAGGCAAGGGGTTGTGAAGCTCCCAGTTTTCATCCTTCTCTTTAAAAAAAAAAACAAAACCCAGCAATCCATGTGGTGCTGCCTCCAGCTCTGCGCTGCAGATGGACCTTGGGCATCAGCTGGCATTGGGAATCACCCTAAATTCCCCCAAATCTTTGAGCAAAAGGCAGAGGACCAAAGCTCAACGCTCACCGGGGAGAAACCATCTCATTCTGCCTGCTCACCCAGCCGAGCCTGCCAAGGGGGACAATAATTGCTGTCCCTCGTGAGGGATAATCTGGATCATCTCATCCTCCTCCTCAAAGTCCTTGTTTAAAGTAAAGGGAGGGAACTCTCCTGCCCACCGGGCTCAATATTTTGGCAAACTGTGTCTCTGTATTGTTTCTTGATGAAATAACGCTCTGTTTCTGGTTTGGCTTTGTATATTGGAACCTCACTGGAGCCCTCACCAGTAAAAGCCCTTCTCCAGGGGTTATCGTGCCATCAGACAGTGTTGGTGAGAAAACACATGCTCAGCGCTCAAACCTGCTGCGTTTCCCATCTTTTAATACCCTGACTGATGCTCCTGGTGTTGTTGAGCACATCATGCTGGATCTCCAAGTCACAGACCCAGACAGAATGGGTAGAAGGACAAGGACCCCACTGGCAGGGGAGCCCAGATCTCCAGAGCATCATTCCCAGAGTTTACCCAGATTTACGTGGAGCAGCAGCTCTTGGGATCATTCTTCTATCTTTCATCAGAACAGCTGGACCAGAGCAGAATTCCCTTTCCCTGTCTCTAATAAGGAGAGAAGGGTGAATTAGTCACCCTAGACCAAACCCTGAGGTCAAGGTCAAGAAGACATGGTGGGCTCTGGTGCCAAGCCCCATCTGCTCAGCACCCAGTGATAAAACCTGGATGTGTGCATCACTGTTCCACCCATGGTGCATCTTTCCCACAGCAGCTTTGCTTCCTTGCCCAGGGAGTTTACTTGGGAAGTCTCACTCTGCATCCTCGTCCCCTGATGCTCTTGTCCCCAGTAAACCAGGAAAATCACCCACAGGGTCGATAGAGGGGCCATGGATCCCCTTCGGGTCTGTCAGGCACTGACCCAGTCAGGGCTTTCAGTGCCCTAACTGGGTATTTTTCTTAAACTGGAAGAAATTATGAAATCCCAATGTTTTTATTGTGACTAATTCATGGAAGTGAAGAATTTTGCCCTTATTTTTGGATGGGTTTTAGTTGTTCACCTTGCCTTTACCTTCTGTGCCCTCTTTTATCCTCTGCTTTTTTTTTTTTGGCTTTTTTTTTTTTTACTCCCTGTGGGACCTGCCCATCACATTGCTCCAAACATCCAATATCCTCCTCTCTCTGTGCTTCCAAATCAGATTGTGTGCCCCAAGGCCACATTTCAGTGCTCCCTTTGGATGCTCCTTCCCAAACACAGGCCAGACTTGAGGGCTGGCTTCCTCCTTTTTGCTGTGGGAGAACTGAGCTGTGGGGAGAGCTGAAAGCCCTGCAGAACTCTCCACAGTGTGACCCAGGGACTGCAGGAGGGAGAAGCAGAGAATACCTCCCCTGACACCCCTTCCCACTGTGTTTCATATCTTCAAGAAGTTTTAAAAGCTTAAAACCACCCTTGGGTGAGCTTTATGTGGGGACACGACCCCACATAGGAAAGAATCAGTGGCTCGATGGGGAAAGATGCCATTAAAGCTGACTTAAATGAACCAGAGGAATATAATTTCTGCTCCCTCACCCTGATTTTACCCTCCTGCAAGAAACCTACTCCAAGCCAAGCCCTGGGACTGCAGGACCCTGTTGTCTCTTGGGATGAGTGTTAGTGCTGGCATCTCCCCCCATCTGGATTTGGTGTCCCAGGGAAGGATTTCTAGGAAACAGCTTGATCTAATGCTGGGAGCTTAGGTGCTGGGTCTCTCTCAGGAAGAGCTTATCTCCTGTGCTGCCTTCCCAGCCTGTTCCCAGCAGTTTTCATCTCAGCCCATCCAAGGTGCTCGCACCAGGATGCGTCCAGCCCATCCCTCAGGCAGCGCTCAGCCCCCACCAAACTCCTCTGCCTGAGCTGCTGGTGAATGCACATTTACCCTCCAGCAAAAGCCACAACTGCCCCAAGGGTAATCCCAGCAGCAGAATTAGCTCAGCAGAAACCAGCTTTTCCAAATATACCTTCAGCACAATGCGGGAGGTGGTGAGATATTTCACGGCTCCACTTCCCTCCATGAGCACAGGCACCAAGAAGAAGAGGCCTTTCCATACCCTCTCCCACCAGCACAGATGCTAGCAAACTCTTTCCGAGATGATCAGCTCCAAACTGCTGATCAGCCCAGCTCCACCTTGCTATAATTAACCTGAAATAAATTCACCTGAAATAAATTCAACCAGGAGTCCCTGCCCCCCACCCAGCTCCATCTCTTCCTCGTTTTCTGCCCAGCCCAAGCAGTGAGGCTCAAGCCCTCCCCAGCACTCTGGCAGAACATGCAAGATTTTGCCCTTATTTTGTTTAATTATATATTTTTTTTTTGAAAAACGAGCCAGGGCTTTGCCGGTGTAAATCAGGTGCAAACTTGTCGGCCTTGATATGGTTTATGGCAAAAAATAATTGAGGAGGAAAAGGCACAGATGAGACCAGGGACTGCCACCCCGTGGGTGGGAGGCTGCCCTCCCTGCTGGGATGGGTGCACAGCCCAGAGCACGTCCGAGCCCAAGGCTAATGCCCGTAAATTAGAGCAATAAATTAAGGATTTCTTCAGGAGCAATTAATTGCCCAAAGCAACATGTGCTTTGACACAGGACGGTCTTTGTCCACCAGAGCCTGTCCAGAGCTAAAGCAAACAGCCAGCGGGCTGTGGGTTGGGAGCTCTGCTCCTGCTCTTCCTCCACGGTTTCAATGTCCCCATGGAGGTGCTGCCCTGGCTCGGACCTCGCCGTGTTCCCATCACGCCCGTTCGCATCCTGCGGCGGTGTCTCCATCACCCCTCTGAGGTTGTGCAATAACTCAGGCCCTGCCACTTCCCCACATCTGCTGGCAGCTGTTCCTGGCAAAAATTGATGTGGTACCGTGATGCTACCCTGGAGGTACCGCAGGCAGAGGCTGGGACGTGCATTTCTCATGGAGGACTCAATTAATGGCCTTCTCTGTCTCGCAGAGAGATTTTAAATGAGACAGAATACTTATCTTTATTTCCCCAGCTCAGCAATATAATTAAAAAGGGATTTGCTATTGAGACAGTTCTGGTACTCTCAGAGCATCTCCCGTCTCTGCTCTTCTGAGCTGTGATGGGGAAGGAGGGATGGTAGCGATAGACACGGCATCCAGGAGGGAAAGCCCAACGGGATCCTTCGGTGGTCCAGGAGATCCCAGTGACCAGCAAACCTCTCTCCAGGCGCCGTGGGTCTGGAGGCAGGGCTGCATGCGTGCAGCAGGGCTGCAGTTAACAGTCCCCAGGCACTCGGATAACAGCTGTGCCCTGCAAAAGCCCCAGGAAAAGCCCTTTTCCTTGACAGATGGGATCACAGAGCAGGGGACACCCCCGGTTTTACATGTCAGGGGGGTCAATCCTCTTGTGCCTGTGCCAGCAGGCATCTGGGGGCCCACCCCACGGCCGCATCCCACACAGAGCAGGGTCACAGCCACTTGCCTCCCACTTTCAACCATTCTAAAAAGCCTTCCCAAATTCCAGAGCTAAAATCAGTCTTTCGCTGGCCCCTGGCTTTCACAGTGTGCCCCCCTCTGCGGTGCTTTTTGCATCTGTTCCATAAATGATGTGTGTGGAGCTGAGACTCAGTGGAGGCTTTAGCTGCTAAGCAAATCCTTCCAGGGGGAAAAGGTCCGTTCCCTCCTTTTCTCCCAGCCACAGCCTGTAAATCCTCATCCACACAATCAAAACAAACTCCAGTAGTTCATTTTTTGGGCTCTTTTCCAAAGCTTTTAGGCAGCTGGAGTGTGATTTTGTGCTGATGAAGCGGTGGAGGAGGGCTTAAGTGAAACAATATTGCGGTGGCCACAAGGTTTGCTGGTGGTTCAGAGCTCAGAGTGAACTCTGGGGACCCACCACATCTCCAAGTTCTCCTACAAACCATGGAAATCGCCAGGCCGGCTCCTGGGATAGCAAAACAGGATTTAAAAAACAACATTAGCCACCCCTGGAGCATGGCTGGAGAAGAGTCGGGAGCCAAGTGCTTAATGAAATCCCAGCTCCTAGCTCGCCCTCCTAAACCAAGCAAACTTCCCCAAAGTGTTTGGGATGGAACAAAGTCATCAATCAGTTATTTTAACTCCCATCTCCGTAAACAGGAGAGAGACCAGAAACAGACAGCAGGGGAAAATAACCGTCAGCTCCCTTTGGTGGAGAGAAGAGGGTGCAGGGAGGGAGGACGAGGGCAGCCGGCGTGGAGCTGAGCACGGTGTCAGCCCCAAAGGGCATTTCATGGATCCCACAGAGTATTTCATGGGCCCCTCAGAGCATTTCACTGGCCTCACCGCCTCTAAATCCCACACACAGCCCTAAGAGCAGATCCACCATCCACATCCCTTTCCTGGTGCAGTGCAGTTGGCTTTTGGTGATGCTCGCTCTGCCGATGCCGTGTTGGAAAGGGTGGGAGGTGTGAATAACTGGGATGAGCATCAGTAGCCTGTTTTCCCTTGGATTTATTAGAGGGACATGAGAAGGGCAATGGAGACAACCATGGAGGAGCCATGGAGAGGGAGATGCTCTTGCACCATCAGTTATCGCCGTCTTCTTATGCTGCCTTATCCTTGGCACTGGCTTGGGGGGGAGCATTAAGGATGGCAGCATTTGCATAAATATATTATGGCCATGAAATTACACATCGGTGACAAAATAATGGAAAAATCCCATGAAAGCTGAGCAGGGCCCCTGGGGGTTAATCCGGGAGGTGAATATGGCTGTGGGGCTGTGGCTCTGCTGCTCTGATGATTTGGCTGGAAAACACCAGCCTTGGACACCTGAACCCAGAGCCAGAGAGACAAGGACAGTTTGGCCTGGGTTGCATCCTTCCCCACCAGGCAAGGGTGCTAGAGCTCTGCAGAGCAACCACCCTGGGCACAGGGCAGCACCCTGCTTGTCCCCTCTGCCTCACAGTTTGGGGCAGTTTTGGGGGCTCAGGTGGATGGAAAGGAGCCGAGCATCTCCCAGAGCAGCTCAGTGCTGCTGGGAAACAGCTGGGACACTGCTTGTGCTGCTCCATCACACGTCAGCCACACGCCGGAGCTGCAGCGAGGGATGGCCAAGCCAAGCGAGATTGCGCAACCAGACTGTTCCAGAGCTTTGGTTTTTGCATGAACTCCCATGTCCCAAACCCACTCCTGAAGCCACACGTGCATCTCCCGAGCTGGCCCCGCAGAGGCCATGCTGGGGAGGAGGACACCTGTGCTCAGGAGGCTGCAAAAATCCCACGCAGAAACACCCGTGGCTGCACTGGGCTAGTGCTAATACTTGGGATCCATAAAATAAAGAAAAATATCTTTTGCCTTCTGCAAAAAACCACATTTACGTATCCTGCAGCGTGACCGGGGAATATTGACACCAGCACCACGTGCCAAGCAGGCGGTGGCACCAGGACTGTCTGCTGAGGCATCGCTGCTGTGCCAGGAACAGGGCAGCCGTGGTGGGAGGAGAAGATCAATTCCTTACTCTTGGTCTCAGCACCTTTCCTACGTCTTGTCCTCGTCCCAGCAGGGAAACGTGGCCGAGTTGTGTATTTATCTTGCAGGTCAGGGGCCCCTGGCTCAACCACCTTGCCCACCGGATAAATATTCTGCCATTTTTTGGCACATCTCTGGTGTTTTTTCCTTTTCCCTAGTAGTAAACACCAACAGGAGCCGGTGCAGGCCACCGCCAAGTATTTTTTATGTGACACCTTGATCGATGTTCCTCTTGCACCGCTCCCTCTGGCAGCAGGGCCAGCAAGGATTACTAAGAGGCAGCCCAGGACACTGCTGGCACATCCTGCTCACTGATCCCATCCCATCCCATCCCGTCCTGTCCCTCCAGAGTGGCTCCTGCCCCACAGTGCAGGGGCCATGGGGGCTGTGTGCGTGGGTGGAACTCACTCGCACATGGCTGTCCACTTCCTGCAACACACAGGAGCCCCGGGCCTGGATCAGCTTCCATGAGCCACATGGGAATAACGTGGCTGCAGAGGGGGGAAAACCTGGGGCAGGCAGGGATCTCTCTTTAGAAGGCTTTACTAGATCTCCCCAGGGTTCAAGTGAGATGTAGTCACATTGATTCGCAAGATGTGCCCTGCCTCAGCAGTTCTGCACTACCCTGGGTGTCCAAAGCACACGTCCAGCCCTGTCCCATGTCCTCACATCCCTGCAGCTTCCTCATTTGATCCTTACCAGAGCCAGCGTGAGGGCAGAAGGGAGCAGGGAACGCAGGCAGCGTGGGGACAGTGCCCAGCCGAGCCGAGCCCCACGCCTGCAAAATATGGGAACCCCACAGGCAGCGCTGGGTGGGCAGCACGTTTGTCCCAAACTGGGTGAAAGCTTTAAAAAAAAATAAAATAATCCCCAAAACTCATTGCACCACAAGCACGTGCTCTGTATCTCCATCTGCAACACTCAGCAGCGCCTTGTTTGGATCTGGACCCAGGGGTGAACCCTTAACAGCAACGGGGCTGTGCTGGGAAGTGCTGCCCACACCGGGATGCAGTGCCCACACTGGGATACGGCATCCACTCCAGGATGTGGTGCCCACACTGAGATGTGGTACCCACACCGGGACATGGTGCCCACACCAGGACACAGTACCCACACCGGGATGCGGTACCCACACTGGTATATGGTACCCACACCAGTACACAGTACCCACATCGGGATATGGTGCCCACACCAGGATACACTACCCACACTGGGACCTGGTGCCCACACCAGGATGCACTACCCACACCGGGTCCTGGTACCCACACCATGGGTAGCTGAGGGGATGGCACCCCTGCCACCGGTAGCCCTTGCCACGCCGTGGCATCACCGCCACCCCCAGGCGGCTGCCGTTTCGCGGAGGGTTTGTGTTCACCTTGTCAGGGGATTATTCAGCCTGTGGTTTCCTCTCTCACCCGGTCTGTTTTGGCTCAGTGGCCGGTGGCTCGTTGCCATCCCCTCAGCTACACGCCGGGCTATATAAGCGCCCTCGCCGCCGCGGCTGCGGGGAGGCTCGCGAGCAGCCCAGCTCGGCAGCGGTGCAGGGGAGGTTTTGGTAAGCTCCAACTCTCTTTTTCTTCCTTTTCTTCCCCACCGGCAGCAAATCCCTTAACCCACTGACAAGCCCTCCCCTCGCCCCCCCGACAGACCGCAGCGCAGCTGGTGGCTCTGCGGAGAGGGGATGAGACTCTCCGTAATCGGGGGTTTTATAGCTTCTGTAGGTAAGAGCTAAAAAAAACCCGCTCTATCCCAACCCTGCTAAGTTTTTCCCCTTCGTGGCAGCTAGTAGTTATATAATTTCGCTTGCTATTAAGGCAGAGTAATTAAGAGTGGCTGCGATTGAGGGTGAGGAGGAAATTAGTTGATGGGCAGATGAAGGCGCAGAGGCTGCGGGCTGGAAAACATCGGTGGGGACGTGGTTCCCCGTGTCCCACTTCTCCCTTCCCTGTCCCAGCTGATGGGTTACAGGGACAGGGGAGCAGGAAGGTTTTGGGGGGAAGGTGCTTTGCTCACAAGGGGCTGTTGGATCTCCTGTGGCTCCATCCCACGTTGGCTCCCTCAACCCCTGTCAGAGAGGGGACACGGGTGATGTTGAACCCCCCCCTGCCAGCAGGATCCAGCCCCTTGAGCCCCCCCCTTCCCCAGCATCGCGTGTCTCAGGCAAAGAGGGACCCAATCCCATCCCAAACCCAGCACCGAACAAGCCCCAGCCAGCTCCCAAAAATAGCCACCGAGTGGGAAACAGCCTTTCAGCCTGGAGTAATTTTTCCTGGTTATTGTCTGGCTGCGAGTTCACGGCCCCGCCGTAAGCCCTCAAAACACCGCTCATGTGTTGCTTGTTATTTTTGCTTGGCTGGGATTTGCTGAGCCCTAATCAAAGTATTTCCCAGTCCCACATTCCCTGCTCTCGGAGGGGAGGTTTAATTCCACTTACAAATAACGGGGTGTTCTTGCTGCTGGCTGCTCTTTGACAGCCCCGTTTTACGGGTAAACTGAGGCACAGAGGGGCTGAGGCAACATTCCCCCCACCCCCCGTCCCCAAGGTTCATTAACTTTGGGTGCATAAAATAAAGCACCTGGAATTTCAGCTGGAGTCACTCGGGATACCACCAGCTCCATGGGTTATCTTTAGAAATTAAATGAAGAACTTGATGCCACAGGGATAAGGGGCTCAAAAAAAATTTGAAGTGGCTGAGCCGGGGGAAGAGCAACACAAAACCTCAGTCCCTCAGCAGTGCGTGCAGAAAAAGGAAAATATTTGGCTTCTTTCTCACATTTGCAGTGAAGGCTTGGCTTGTACACGGGGTTTTCCACTTCCAGAGGCGCCCCAGAGCCTCTCCCCCTCCTCACACTCCCGGGATGTACTGGGATAAGAACTGGAATAAGATGCTTTTGTCGCACTGAGCCCAGTTTGCAGGCTGAGGGGTGGAGGCATGAAGATGTCCCTGCTCATGTGGGGGACACAGCTGGGTGCTGGGGTGTCCGTGGAGCTGCGTGGGCTGCAAGAGCATCCCTGCAGAAGTATTTAAGCAGTTCCAAGGCACTGTGAGGAGATGCCGTTACAAAGCAGGGCTCTGCAGAATAGATTTGGGCTTGGATGGGAGGGCGAGAAGCAGAGGGGATGCAAGTGCAGACGTGGAGCCCCTGCAGCTCCCCCCTTGGAGGGTAAGAGGGGGGCTGCTGGGGGGGTGTGGGTGAGCAGGGGGTGTAAGCGGCCCCACAGCGTGTTTTGGACTGGTTCAGCCTGGGAGAAGCTGCCTAAAGATGGCAGGACCCTGGGAGAGACACAACATGGCTGGGCTTCTCCCCACAGGTCTGGGGAAGGTGTGGGACGGCTGCGGACACTCCAAGAAGGTGACTCTGGTCACCTCCAGAGACAACGATGGTGACTGCAAAAGGATGGATCCTCCTTCTCCTTCTGGGAGCCACATCTGTTTTAGGTGAAGGTTAAAACATTTATATTCCCATCACCACGCTGTCCCCTGCCCACAGGCATGTTGGCATGAAGGCATGTCTGTCCGTGGCCGCTGAGCCAGCAGACATGGACTCAGCACCAGTGCCGGGTCCTGCTCTGCATTTGCCCGGCCAAACGACTTCCAGACGAGGGCTGGAGCCCATCCAGCCCCTGGAGCACAGGCAAAGCCTGTCTGTCAGTGAGCTGGCCTCTAGTTGACCAGGGATGAGCCCCACTGCCCAACTCCCATGCTGGGACCATCCCTGCTTGCCACCCCTGAGACCCCCCCGGTGTCCAGCCCACATCCCAGCTCCCCTCTGCTCCAAGCAGACCCTCGCCCAGGTGCAAAACAACCCCAACCTCTGCTCCGAGCCCCCGGGAAGCAGCAAGGTGTCTCTTCTCCAGGAGAAGATGCTCAGGAGCAGCAGGGTCTCTCTGCTGCTGGTTCTGATGGGTGGCACATACCAAACAGCTGAGTGATGACCAACCTTCCCCTCTGCTCCGGTGGGTCTCGCAGAGAAAACATGTTTGCAGGCTCTTTGGATTTGTTTTCCGAGGCTATGGAGGAATTTTGCCCTGGAGCGGTCTGGCCAGACGCCTGGGGATAAGAAGAGGGAGAGTCAATGTGTCGCTGGGCAAGTGCCCAGAAGCCCTGCTGAGCCCCTGGGAGCTGGTCACACAAGAGAGAGCTGGTGCTGGGCAGCTTCGGGTTTATCCTCCCAGTTTAAATGGGACTGGTCCCAGCACGAACCCCAGGAATCAGCCACAACCACCATCTCTCCTCTTGGGCACGCAGGTGGCCACCAAGTGCAGAAACCAGCCCATGTCCCGTAGCAACAACCATCCTCATCCACCTCAGGTTTGTTTCTCCCCGCACAGGGAGAGGCAGGATCTATTATATCTCTCCAGCTACAAAAAGATTATTGGATCTGAGCTGCTCCAACACAGAAAGCATAAAAATGTTTTTTTTTTCCTCAGGGGAAATGGCAAATTTGATGATACCCAAACCTCAGTGATGCTGTGGGACATCTCCATCACCCCCTTTAGCTGGTGTCTCCTGTAGGTGATGCACCACATCCCACAGGAGCCGCTCTATCCAGCCACAACCCAAAGGGAAATCTAAAAAAAAAACCTGAGCCTCAGGATGCCCAGTGCCTTGAATTTTATTCATTTATTATTAATCTAATTTATTAATCTCTAATTTATTGATCTTTAGGTCAAAGGCTTCTGCAACCAGCCCTCAGCAGGATCCAGATAGGACAGAAAACCTTCAGCC
This sequence comes from Scolopax mira, assembly GCA_004320125.1. Taxonomy (NCBI): domain Eukaryota; kingdom Metazoa; phylum Chordata; class Aves; order Charadriiformes; family Scolopacidae; genus Scolopax; species Scolopax mira. Next base: position 49,187 of record BJBW01010619.1, on the reverse strand, counting down.
CGCTGGTAATGCTCAGCTTGGAGAGTAAGTTATTTCCCAGCTTGGGTGACTTTCCCTCGCCAGGACAAGGGCTGTTTGCGTCTGTGTTGTTTATCTTTTTTTTTATTATTATTATTTTTTCAGCCTTAATTTACAACCCAACGGTATTATTTGAGTAGATGAGGACATTTGGGCAACGGAATAAATGTTAATCATCCGCGACCTCCTGCAGGGCTTTGGCTATCGCTAACGCAGGCTGTTTGGCTGGTGGCCTGGAAAAGTGAAGGTCAAATGCGTGACCACAGCCCCCGACTCCTGTGGGAGTGGCAAGGAGAGCCCAGGGATGGGCAAGCACAAGCTCTGACCTGCCTTTCCCCTGCCCAGCCCGTCCCCATAGTTTGAGACACCATTGCTTTAGAGTAAAAACCCGCATTAATTACCCGCAGAGCCTGCTCCGCTCGTTAACCCCCAGGAGATATCCCGACCTCTCAAGCTTTACTGCCCAGAGTTTGGGATTGAAATTCCAGCGGGCACTGAGAGGGCTGGACGTGCTGATGCCATGGCTGAGAGATTAGGGGACTTTCCCAGCCTTCCATCCCAACAGCTCTCTCAGCCTCCGGGAAGAATCAAAGCACCGAAAACACAGACACTCAGAGAAAGGTCCCCTCCACCTGCTGAGAGGTATTTTTAGGAAAACTACCAGGAAAATTGTTTTCCCCCTCAAAGTGGATGGCACAAGGTAGCGATGCTGAGGCCGACTCCGGCTTCTTTAAGGAGAAATAAAGCAAAACCTTGAAATTTTGAGCAATGCAATTGGAAACTAAAGCATCTGCCCTTGGCAGCAATGAGCTGTAAACTTATTTTTTGCCTCCAGGGGAGGGTGTGCCAGACCTGGTGGGGTCGAGCAGCCAGGCTTGGTGCAGGAGGGACTCCTTCTCGGCTGGGGAAAAGGCAAACCCTGCCCAAATCACCTCAAATGTCCTCTGCCCACAGGTACAAGGAGCAACTCTCGCAGGGGAAACCCGACCTTCACCTACACCAGACGCAGTACGTGCCACGGGGTAGCCCTGTCCCCCCACCCTGTCCCTGCCAGCCCTCGAGTCCCTCAGCTTCACCCCTTCCTTTGCTTTCTGCTTTTTCTGCTGTTGAAGTGCTACTCAGAGCCACATCATGTCATTTTCCTCCCCAGGACTCACACACCCCCCCCCCCATCTTTTCTTATTATCACCAGCCCTGCAGATTAAAGCAGCCCATCCCAAACAAGTTTAGGATTTTACTGAGATCCTGTTACACATTAAATTTTTGGTCGGGGCAAGTACAGACGGGCATTTATCCGTGTGCTGCCTGGGAAGCGACCACGTCCTCGAGCCCATCTCTTCCTGCATCCCCAAAATTGCTAAATAAGGTCTATGGATGCACCACTTGGGATGCTGAACTGGAGATGCCGCCGTGCCAACAGATTAAAAACTCACTCATCCAAACCAGACATGACGCTCCCGTGGCTGCTCTCATTTAAATGGTCTTTTCCAGCCACCTGCTTTTGTAAGCCAGGGCTTTGGTTTCGACCATCACCATGCATAGTCCTGTCTGCCTTTCTAGGAAATAACCCGACCTGCTTTATTACAAATCAGGTGGCAGAATAGGTGTGGGAGACGACACGGCACCCGTTTCCAAGAGACCTCATTTTTAGAAACTTTAGTCACAAGTGCATCCTTGTAAACATTATTAGAACATTGTCATTGAAAAATAAACCTAAACCACAGACTTGGAATGGATTTCATCCATCCAAAGCAGCTTAAATTAATACCATCTAGTAGCCGGTTCAAGAAATTCCTATAAAAATCTAACCACATATTAAACTCTCAATAAACCCTCTTTGTATTTTACAAATCAGCTGGCCCCTAACATGCTCAGCCTGCTCGGAGGCATCTTAGGCTTCTGTTTGCACACAGTAAAACTGGTGCTCCCAATAGCTTCCCCTATAGACAACATATGGTGAAGTACAGTTAAAGACATTCAACATGATCATACCAACAATTTTACCCTCTTTTTTTTTTTTTGGTTGGTTTAGGTTTGATTTTGTTTTGCTGGTTTTTTTTTTTTTTTTTTATTTAACCACATTTGAAATGCAGGCGAGCTCTGCCCGCCCTTCAGAGAGCATTTAAATCACAATGTGTGTTTAATTTTCCTTAAGCCAAATTTATTCAACACTTAAGCATGAGCTGCTTGCACTTTGCTCCCCTCGAGTTTATCTTAATCATCTCAAATTTGGCAGCCTGCACGGAATTAAGCCAGAAGCACTCGGGTGCCTTTTTGTGCTTTATTTCCCAGCTCCCTGAACACGCTTTGAGTTTGTTTAAATCCACGTGGTGCCTAATATCCAAATGCAACGTCCGAGCTATATAGATGCTGCTGTAGAGAAACTGCTACGAAACCAACTGTTTTGGAGCAGTTTCACCGAGACGTGCATCTCAGTAACACACCGCTGATGTTATTCAAGGTCCACTGATGCAAGATTCCAAAAAGTTTCTGTCTCCGTGGTCCAAGTGGAGCGAATGCTCAGCAAAGTGTGGCCAGACCGGCGTGCAGAAGCGCACCAGATCCTGCCTAGCCGAGCGCCTCTGGGGGGTGCACTGTAACGAAGCCACGGAGGAAGGAAGGCTCTGCATTGGACATGTTTGCTCAGGTGTTCCTCTAACCTCACTTAGGGGCAAGGGATGAGGTCCTGGTCTCACCACCACGTAGGCATCGTACTCCTTTCCCTGCCATTTCCATCTCTCTTGCCAGGATTTTGCGATGCCGGTGCCTTCCTGAGCAGGGCTGGAAGTTGATGGCCAAATAGCAAGATTGTGGGGGGAGGTATCCAGATATGGGGAAACATCAGGAACCCATAAAGATCCTGGGGATATAGGAAAAATCTCACTAATCTTGTATAACAGCAGCTCTCATGGTAGAGTCAGCAATTGCAGGCGTTTGCCTCCACACAATCAGCCCCAGAAAGGAGAAGAGTGGGAATATTGAATTGCCACAGCCCCTGCTGAAGAGTCATGTAATTTATTCTATTATTCTTGTAATCCCCTTTTTGAATGAGTCACTCTGAAAATAGTCCATGTTTTCTCCAGGGAAGCTGTTTCAGGTTTTCCTTGATTTCTTCCATTTACTTCCAGCTATTTAAAAAACTGTCAGGTAGCTGCTGTACAGGGATGTGATTGTAAAAGGAATGACCTGAGCCCTTGCTTTGGGAAGAGACAGATTATTATTTAAGATTAATCCTTGTAAGTAACGAAAAAAATTTCAGAATCATCGTTTGGGAGAGCATTCTTTAAGCCCATTGGGTAGTGCTCATTTGGAAATTAACATATGTCCTACCCAAGCCAAGATAACATCAAATGAGGGGAGACAGCTTTTAAGACAGACCAAAATCAGGACGTTTGGACACGAGTTGGTAACAGAAACCTACAAAGTTTAAGGCCCTTGGTTTTGTAATTTTTCCAGGGTTGAGCTAAAAGCTCACAGGCTGATCTGGATTCAAGTTTCCCCGAAATTCAGCCTTTTGGGGAAGGTAAACAACAGCTGTAATTATATCCACGTGGCTGCTTTCTACTAATTGTCAGGTTCAAAATGACATTGTCCCCGTGCTTCTAATGCACAGCTGTTGATAATCAGCAAAAAAAAAAAAAAATAATATGGTTTTGGATACAATACATTCCTTATGCAGTATCTGCCTTATTGCCTCTAAATCAAAAGCAGACGCGAGGCCGCGTCGGGGGCATTTTGGGGATTTTGGGGACTTTCTGACCCACGTACCTCTCCCTCCAGCCTGCAACATCACCTGCCCCATGGGCCGCATCAACGCCGACTGCGACGCCTGCATGTGTGAGGATGCCACCCTGCACGGGAAGGTCTCTCTGGAGGATGGGTCCCCTGCTGCCGATGCCCGGGTCTACCTGCAGGCAGAGAAACTCAAGCTGTTGACAACGGCCGATCACAGGGGCATGTTTAGGATCCCAGGGGTTTGCCCTGATGGCAAAAACACCCTTAAAATAAAGAAAGCCAAATACGCGATGGCGACCATCACCGTGCCCGAGAGCAAGAGGAGAAACCTGGCGATCCAAGTGCAGCTGCAACGATCAGGTAGGCCCAAAAAGGGGGGTAAAGCTTTATGACTTAATCAGAAACAAACCCCGATTTTAGGAGGGGAAGAGTAACTAGATGGCTTTTTCCTCCTCCCGCAGGCAAACCCTACATTTTCAGGAGCCCTGAGGACAAAGCCAGGAGAGTGGGACAGAGCGTGTCGCTCTGCTGCGATGCCCTTGGGAGCCCGGCCCCCGACCGCTACCTCTGGTAAGGAACTCAAGTTTGATCAGGCAGAAGCCCTGCTCCTCCCACAGGTTCAATTTTTGGTCTCCTTCCCATCTCCAGAAAGGTGTTGGGGTTTTTTTTAAGCTATAAACCAGCTAAATAGGCCAAGAACTGCTTGCTGCAAAGGATGGTTTCCTCGAGATGCTGAGAGCTGGCGCCTCTCGCAGGTGCGGTAACGTCATCTGCTGAGGGACTTACTGGAAAAACATACAAGTAAGAGTTTGAAAAACTCTTTGTGCCAGGCACGACTGGCAGCTCTGCCTGCCAGCATCTCAGCACTGCCAGGGCAACTTTTAGGTGATGCCCTGTAGTTGTCAGAATACAAACGGGGAAACTGAGGCAAGAGGTCTGGGAAAATCCACGCGGCAGGATGCGCTCTGGTCGGTCTCCATCCTCTTATCTGCCTGCCTGTTCCTGGCAGGTACCACAACGGCTCACTGCTGGAGCCCTCCTTATACAAATACAAAAACAACCTGGTTCTGAAGAACTTGAAGAAAGAGCAGTCGGGAGAGTATTTCTGCAAGGCCAGCAGCGCCGGGGGGTCGGCAAAGTCCCAACCTGCCAAACTCGCTGTAATAGGTAAGAGAAAACACACGTGATGCTCTCCAAGCAGCTGTGGAGGCACAAAAACCAGAAGCTGTGGCCCGTGGGGGAAAGAGAAGTCACAGGAAAAATATTCAGGGGGTTATTTCATGCGTCCATTAGCACATGAGCTGGTTAGGAACCAGCTGCTCTCCACAAACCACGGCTCTGGGTTGCAGGTGACCCACCAAGCTCCATCTGCTGGTTCCTGCAGATTTCTCACTGCCTGATGTGTGAACGTTGCTGCGTTTTGGGGTTTGTTTTTAAATGCCAGGACATGTATTAGTCTGTCCATAGCAAAAAAATAATAATAAGAATAATAAAAAAAGCCAAGCAGCTGCAGAACATCTCGCTGAGGGTGGGTTGGATGGCAGTGGTGGGTAAGCAAGAGCTGGGATGTCCTTAATTAGTTACCTTAAGTTAAAGCTGAGCACCTTCTTAGTCAAAGTGGAGAGCAGATGAACTCAGCTAACCAAAATATGTGCTCTGTGGCTGTGAAAACCTCACTGCTATTAGAAGCAATGCTCAGCTCTGAGGGTTTCAGACCACATCGCGATGACTGTATAATTATTTCATGCTGCTCATTAAGAAATCCTATTCAATAGGCAGACAAGAGGCAGCCTGCAACGCCCAACCCCAAAGCCACCTCATCAGACTTCCACACGACTGCTTCCAAAAAGAAACCAACTCCTTCTACTACGATGTGGGCAAGTGCCCCTCAAAGACCTGTGCTGGGAAGCTGGATAAAGGACTCCGGTGTAAGGACAACATCTCCTACTGCTGCGGGGTGTCCAAGATGGAAACCAGAGACATCTCCTGCAACGGGTACACCCTCCCCACTAAAATCGTCGTAGAATGTGGCTGCAAAAAGTGCACTGAGACCAAAATAACAGTCCGAGGCAGAGCCACGGCAGCAGATAACGGTGAGCCACTGCGGTTTGGCCACATCTACATGGGGAACAAGAGAGTGAGCATGACTGGCTACAAGGGAACCTTCTCCATCCACGTCCCAGCAGACACCGAGAGACTGGTTCTAACTTTCGTTGATCGGCTGCAGAAGTTTGTGAACACAACAAAAGTTCTGCCCTTCAAGGAAAATGGAGGTGCTGTGTTTCATGAGATCAAGCTACTAAGAAAGCAAGCCCCTGTTACGCTGGAATCCACCGAAACCAATGTGATTTCTTTGGGAGAAATGGAAGAAGACGACCCAATTGCTGAATTAGAAATTCCTCCAGATGCATTTTATAGGAAAAATGGCGAAGCCTACAGAGGTAAAGTGAAAGCCAGCGTGACATTTCTGGACCCAAGAAACATCTCAACAGCTCCTGTGACACAAAGTGACCTCAACTTTGTAGATGAGGAGGGAGACGTATTCCCGCTCCGTACGTACGGCATGTTTTCTGTGGACTTCACTAACGAAGAGGGCACTGAGTCTCTTAACGCAGAAAAGGTGAAGGTTCATTTAGATGCTGCTCAGGTCAAGATGCCAGAGCACCTGCAAGAGATGAAGCTTTGGTCCCTGAACCCAGAGACAGGATTATGGGAGGAAGAAGGGGACTTCAACCTTGAGAAAAGCAGACGGCGCAAAAGGGAGGAGAGAACTTTTTTGGTTGGGAACATGGAGATCAAAGAAAGACGTCTTTTCAACCTGGATGTCCCAGAGAGCAGACGGTGCTACATCAAAGTCCGAGCCTACAGGAGCGAGAGATTTCTGCAAAGTGAGCAGATCCAAGGGGTTGTGATTTCTGTTATAAACACAGAGCCAGAGCCGGGGTTCTCCTCCAACCCCAGAGCATGGGGCCGTTTCGACAGCGTGGTCACTGGTCCCAACGGCGCCTGCGTGCCTGCCTTCTGCGATGAGCAAAACCCCAAGGCCTATGCAGCTTATATCTTGGCGAGCATGGGAGGCGAAGAGCTCGAAGCTGTGCCCTCTGCTCCCAAACTCAACCCTAATGCTATTGGGGTCCCACAGCCGTATCTCAACAAGCTCAACTACAGGAGAACAGACCATGAGGACTCCAACACTAAGAAAACAGCATTCAGCATTAACATGGCCAAGCCAAGCCCTAATTCCCCAGAAGAGAACGATGGGCCTATTTACAGCTACGAAAACCTACGAGAATGTGAGGAAGCTCCACACAGCGCTGCTCACTTCAGGTTTTACAGGATAGAGGGAGACCAGTATGACTACAACACCGTTCCCTTCAGTGAAGATGACCTCATGAGCTGGACTGATGACTACCTGGCATGGTGGCCCAAGCCCATGGAATTTAGGGCCTGCTACATTAAAGTAAAAATAAACGGACCCCAAGAGGTGAACATAAGATCTCGTAACATGGGTGGGACGCACCCACGCACCATCGGCAAACTCTACGGCATCAGGGACGTCCGTAGCATTCGTGACCCCGAGCAGCCAGATGTGTCAGCAGCCTGTCTGGAGTTCAAGTGCAGTGGCATGCTCTTCGACCAAGACCGTGTGGACCGCACGCTCGTCAAAGTGGTCCCTCAAGGCAGCTGCCGCCGACAGAGCGTCAACAGCATGCTCCACGAGTACCTGGTGAACCACCTCCCCATGGCTACCAACAACGACTCCAGCGAGTACACCATGCTGGCTCCTCTCGACCCACTAGGGCACAACTATGGCATCTACACCGTCACCGACCAAGACCCCAGGATCGCTAAGGAAATCGCTCTGGGCAGGTGTTTTGACGGCACCTCTGATGGCACCTCCCGAACCATGAAGAGCAACATTGGCGTTGCATTGACTTTCACCTGTTCGGAGAGGAGCGCGGCGGAGCAAAGCATCTTCCAGTCTCAGAGGAACTTGGGCCAGCAGTCCATACTGGTTCTGCCTGGGGAGAGCCCCGCGTACCAAAGGCAGCCATCAAGCCGCCAAACCCCCCAGAGAAGGATCCCGATGACAGGTCAACGTTCTCGCCCATACTAGAGCTGTATAGGAGCCTCGGTAGAGTTGCTTGATTAAATATAATTTGAAAGTAACATCTACCTGCTAATAACCTAATTCAAATCTGGTGGGTGTCATTATTTCTGAGACATAATTAAGATGCACTTCCCCCCGCCCCCCCTTTCCAGAAAGGAAAGACATAAGGCAAGAATTGGGGGGCCAGTAGCAGTAGTGGGTTTGTGTCTTATTAAATGCATCCATAAAAATCTTCTTTCTGCCTGACATTAAACAGCTTCACACGATATCCTAAAGGGAAGACTAAACACATAATTCAATTAAGTCATGTACATAAAGCATTCTTCTGTGTCTGCATCTGCAGACTTTGCCAGCCCAAGTACCTGTACAGTAGTTGGTAACATGAAAAGGAATAAACCAGATTCCCTCATACTGAATTCAGCTGCAAGGTTTTGTACTTGAAATGTAAGTATTTTATTTATTTCTAGCTTGTTTTAGAATGGCTGTATCCAAGCTAAACTACCGGCAGCTGCATTTCTAAGAGCTCACATGCTCGATAGCACAGAGAAGCCGCGTGGATTTGTAGCCTCCACATGGATAAAACTACAGTTTTTCTCTTGCTCCTTGCATTATCTGACAAGAAAAATCCATGCTTTATGATAGGGTAGGTTAATAAAAAAAGCCATTTTGTAACTTTGACAATGCTGCATTGCTTTTGTGTTTGACAAACCCAAGTAAGCCACGTGTAGAGGTGACTAAAGAATAATCTGCAAAATTTTACCTTTCTGTTCACAAACAGGTCACAGCTTTATCAATGAGAGACCGATCCTGGGCACGGGTGAGAGTTTTGGTGGGTGGCTGGTGCTCCCCCAGGTCCAGGACTTGGCCACAGAAGGGGTCTCAGTGATCCATCTCTGAGTGACCTATAAAAATTGCCCTATCAATCCACTTCTAGAGGGGAACTGAGGAACTCAGCAGCACAGAAGACATCCTGTGTTTACACCCAAACACCAGCAATAAATTTGGGGGGGGGGGGGGGGGTTTNNGGGGGGGGGGGGGGGGGGGGGGGGGGGGGGGGATTTGCAAGCCAGCAAGCATCCAACACCAATATTTTTACTGAGAGAGGTCACGAAAAGGTGGGCAGTGCTATTGGATAAAAACTGAAACTCAAACACATGCTCAAGTGTGGACTTCCCTCTCCTACCTAATCCTCTCCTATGGGTATGAAGCCAGTTCTAGGTCTATGCTCTTTCCTACAGCCCACCAAGGGCATGGAGAATCTTTCAATAGCCCTTACAAGCTTCAAAACAGGTTCTCAGGTCTGACGCGGGTCATCCCAGGCACTAAATACAGAACTGAGTGCTTCTGCAGCCTGAATTCTGCTGAAAAATGTAAAAAAACCCATGTTAATAATCCATGTTTTTATGCAAATTGACAGTTATCAAAGAGAAGCAGAAAAGGAAGAGCTGTGGGATACTCTGGCACGTCCTCTTCATACCAATGAATTTCGACGCTGTGTGCTTTCTTTTGTGTCTAGTGTGTCTAGTCTGCTGCAAGGGCTTGGCACGGGCCGGGGCCAAGGCAGCCAGTGGGGACCTTCCCACAGAGCTCTTGGCTTGCACCACAGGCTGAGAAGAGAAATGTCTCTTCCCTCCATTTCCCCCCCTCCCTCTGTGGCCAGCCAGCCAAATCCCCGGACTTAGTTTCATCACTCCAAGGGTGAAGTAACACAAATGACTTCTACAGACCAACCCAGGAGATACAGGGCTGAAGGCAGGCTCAGGATCTTGTCCCTGTGCTGCCAGAGACAAGCGCAGCAGAGTACAGGGCTCTTCCTTTTGGGAAGAAATGGCTGTTTAACAGGAATTAAGCAGTCACAGCCCTACAGCCTGAAAGAGCAAGAAGCTCTCCAAGTTTCCCCAAACCGTCCCCCACTGCAGCTTAGGTCTGAGTTGGAGGAACAAACTAATCTCTGCAATCACCAAAGCCCCTGAGCTCTCAGAGGAGGCTGCTGGCAGAGCACATTGGACACAGGACAGGACGGAGAGGTTTCCAACACGGGTGCTTAAGCACCATCAACAGAAAACAACCTTGGCCCAACAACCACCACGCAGTGCTGACACTTGGTCATTGCTGATGAGCCACCGTGCCAAATGCTTTAAGAAAGTTTATAATAATAGGAGATAAAAGCTACGGCAGGTCCTGGCACCCACCACTCACACAAGCTCAACGCCAGGTCCGATTTCTCCAGCCTGTGTTTATGATCAGTGCACGGGAATGGCCTTTCTGCAACCTGAAACCTCCCATATATCAAAGGAGAGCATGGGCTGGAGGAATTCAGGAACGTTGGGACTCAGCTCCTCCCTCGGCCTTGGCCTTTGGACCACCAACCGCGAGAAACAGGCTAAAGCAGGAGACCTGGCTCCTAAACATCAGCAGGTTTGGGGCTAATAGCAAAGCATCTTCCATTAAGGTCACTTAGTTTCCAACCCTCAGATAAATCTGGCGACCTAGCCTTCCTGCTGTTTTGGTTTTTTTTTCTTAAAAAAAAAGGGAAAATATTGCTTCCCAGCAGCTCTCAGGCCATCAGGAGTTAGGACAAACAAAAGAAGAGATATTCTTGTCTAGTCTCAACCTTCAAATTATTCAGGGATTTTGCAATCAACTTTTTAAAAAGACTCAAGTACTCCTGCGATTAGTCACTCAGACTTTTTGCTTATTTGTAATTTATGCAGCAGAAAACAGGAATAAAGAGGTTTCCTAGGAAGCAGGGGGAGTAGCAAGGTTTCAGATCATGAAACAGATGCATCTAACTGCGAGTCACCAGCATCCTAGGAAATATCACTCTAACATTTATTTGAAATCCAAGATGAAACCATCCCTTGTCCAGCACCAGAGCCCTTCTGGTGCCCAAATGTTTCACAGTTCTACCAGTAAATTTGGCTTCAGTGATCTTAAACTGAGCCATAGCAGATGCTGGGTCTATGAACACCTCTGCTACTTTTCCTCTCTCATCCGAGAGGAGGAACGGCTGTTTTATTTTGCTAGTGTCACTTTCCAATTGCTAGGGTGGCTGTAGTTGACCTCAGCAGTGGCACTGGGGATTGAATCACCACCTCTCTGTGTTCCAGAGTCAACCCTGACACACTGTTCCCCACCTCATCAGTGAATGCCCCATTTTTGTTTTGTCTGCTCTGCAAAAATAATCAGATTTTCATTACCCTCCAAGATAAATCCCTACAGAGCTAGGTGAAAGCAAAGTTTCCAAAGAGACATTTTGGCTAACAGCTGCCTGGGGAACACCAATTCCCTTTAAAGCTTCTCTACCGTGTCAAAAATAGCACGCCAAAGATCTCCTCCATAAAAAAAAAAAATAAAAATAATACATTACTTACCCTCTTTTCCTCCATAAAACAGCTGAGGAGAAGTTGTGCCTATTCAGTGCTAGGACATGAATTATTAAGTAATGAAGAACCATTTTATCTTCAATAACCAATAACTAATTGCATAGAAAGCAATTCTGAGAAGCCCCAAAAGCAACTGTGCATGGATCAAAAGATTAAGTTACAAGTGTAGGTATCCTGCCTACAATATGGTTTAGACATTATTTGGTATTAAACAACTAACTGAAGACATTCTGTACCAGATTTTCACCATCTTCTGTCCAGCTGACCTCGGTTTTCCCCTAAAAGAGGTGCAGTGAGCACCATCTACAGGGTTTCTGAGCACACGCCACCTCCAACTCCTCCCAGGGACGCAGGGAACAACCTCTTGGCTGTTGCTTTCTGGTTTAGTTAGGTCTGAAATCACCACCTGCCAGCAAAGAGTAACAGCAACAGATCCCCCAGGAGGCACAACCTAAAACCCTCAGCGAGAGACGTGCAAATCACCCCACAGGTTCCCTCCGATGCAAACATCTAAGGCGGACACAGCTGAAAGCTGATATTCCAACCCAAAAATAACATGGCTTCACTCTATCATTTTAGAGATGCAAAGGAACATAGCTCTTCTTTGCCATCAACTTTATGATCCCAAAAAACAAAGGAGTTAAAGAACTTTCAAGGAATTTTCCTCAAAAATCATTGATTTAACAGTTTTGCCTAAACTTTTGACACTGTATTGTTTTTGTGAGTCACATCTCACCCTTCATTTTGCTCAGGAACCACAATTCATTTTCCACTGCCTAGGGACTTGGTACATCAGACATGCTGAGTGCACCCATGCTAACAGACAATTAAAATACTTTATTTCTCCTAAGTCCAAAATTCTTTATAGCTTGTGCTTAAAACTGTCTATAAATTGGGGTGGTGGTTTTGGGGGTGTTTTTTTCTTTTTTGTATGTTCATTTCTCTGCTAATTCAACTTCTGATACAACCCATGCCTGAGGCCAGACTGCTCCAGCTCATTAGTGTCAAAAAACCTCACCTTCTATGGAGAAGACACCTCAGATGAAATGTTCTTATCCTCAGCAAATATCAAATATTTGGATTCCAATGATGTCTATGAATGTTCATTAAAAATAACTGATTCCCAGAAGCTCCAGCTGGGAAAACACAAGGCAAGCAGCTGCACAACTGAAACCAGTAATAGAACAAACCCCAGAAATCCCCCAAACCCACCCACCACCCCTTCTCTTGGCATAAGGAGATAACTGACCTTTCATAGACCAGATGGAGTAAAAGCAAAATGACTTCACAACCTTTACTTGCAAGTAGTAGGTAAGAGGGATCAAAGCACTAAAATGCATCGTTTCCTTAGGAACAAACTTGCCGGGTTTATAATTTCTGCAGCACAAACTGCACCCTTGAGGCTGTGGTCAAAGGCAAGAGGAATTTTCCATGGGAGCCTGACTTCCACCTTGTTGTTTTTTTCCAGCTTTTGACTCTGATTCACAGGTTTGGATTTCTTGGAGAACCATGTGTTCTGGAAAAACCGTCAAGAGGCAGATTAATTGTTAGACCAATGGCAATTAAAGAAATGTACTGCAGCATCTGCTTTAACAGATGCTTCCTCAGAAACATTTTAATCCATATTATATAACACATTTTTAAAAAAAAAATTTTTTTTCCCCACTTCCTCCCATTCAGCAAGTCACACTTCAGCACACCAAGCTCCTGCCACCTTGAGACAAGACCTATGAATTCAAGACCTGACTTGAGATTTAAGTTCCTTCAACGTAATGGAAATTCCAAAGAGCCCACAGGCCACGTGGAAGAGGACGTGCTGGCATTTGTTAACAAGCACGAGGGAAAACAGAACCATTTGAACACAAAGTCTACAAAACTCTGCAATTTTTTTTTCTTCTGAGACTTCCAAAATGTCAATGATAATGCTGTAAATATGAGGCTAAAGAAACAGTGCCTGCCCAAGGCTGAGTAGTTCCTGTGGTTCTGCTTTTGCTTCAGTAGTATTCAGAGAAAACAGGAATAAGTTGAGCAAGTTACACTAAAGCATCTCCTAAAATGCAGCCAGCCTTTGTTTTGCTGTTATCTAAGACAAGAAAGTAAAAGAGTCATCAGTTTGGGGGTTTTTCATGTGAAATGCTCCATCTTACACTTGCCATCAACCAAAGGCAGGTTAAAGAAAAGCTTGGATTTGATTAACAACTCATCAGGTAAAAACTCATCATCAGAGAGAAAGCAGGACAGTAGGACGTACATTTTCTGGATGGATGGCACAAATATTAAGTGGGATATATTCTAGGATATATAATTAATATATAGGATACCTAGACAATCAATGTGGTTATATAGGAAAGGCTAAGAAATTGATCAGAAAAGCTAAAGATATCAAAGAAAAGTATACTGAACAACGTAAATGACAAGTTAATAGATTAGAAACAATCAATGACACGAAAATAAGTCACTTGTATTGAAAAGAAAGTGTGCGCAGTACATTTTTCTTTTCTGAATTTAAAAGGAAGTGAAGTGATGTGCTCACATCACTTGCAGGTGACTGAAATCACAGATATTCACGGATGACATTAAAGACTACCTACTATTTATAGCACTTTCAGAGTCAATGGGCCCAAATAAACAAATGATGGTCCTAATGGAACTAGCTGGGATGTTCCATGTTACATGTAGTTGACTCTAAGAAAACTATCAGGGAAAGGAAAAGATTCTCCAGATGTTCCCAGCTAGGGCTTAAGCTATTCATCTCACTGTGAGGATACAAAGTTAGTTTAAAGGATCACAAGAAAATCAAGCCAGATGATTCAAGAGTCTCAATCAATACTAAACTCTGGTTTAGTCCCAGAGAAGCATGGGATTTTAATATTTCCAGTGCAAAGTAACTGCGCAGAACTTACACCTGAAAATTATTCCAGAAGTCCTCAAAAAGAAACTGAAAACATTGTATAAAAATAAATTTATTACTTAACAGTGGAAACAGGGATTTATTCACTATCTTCAGCATTCACAGAGATTGTCTTTCTTGATGGGGGAAAGAGAAATGAGTATCATCAGGAACCCACGATGAAAACGTGCAGATGACAGTAAGATCAAACGCTCTGGGAGGAAAGCCCCCAACTAAGCTGCATGTTATAGGAGGGCACTGAAATATTGTGTATTACTATTAACTTACAGCCATCTTCTTCCAAGTTTTAAAATAATACACCTATTGTTTTATATCCTGTATCCCCCTTTCTTTCAGAGTCCTTTTTGTCGTGCTAAGTTTGAGTGTTTGAAATTTGCATTCCTGATGAACTGTTCTTGAGCTCTGCTGGAACCAAGAGTGCATATATCCGTTGTAGAAGTCAACTGCTGTAAGCTTCTTCTTTAATACAACTGTTTTGATTCCAACCCAGCCTTCCTAAAAATAAAAACAAGAAAATGGCAGTAAGCTGCTTCCATGTTTTAAAATTATCTTTAGCTCTCACTAGGCTGGCTTATAGAATACAGTTTATTTAACATCATCATGTTTATACTGCAAGTCAAAATCACTTTGCAAGTGAAAAGCCTGTCAGTGGAAATCAAAAATTCCTCAAGGTATCAAATAAAAGGACTGATGGTAATCTAAACTAGTCCAGTGAATATAAAATATATGGGAAAAACCTACCTTGCAACGAGCTATCAGTGTCTGGGACACTTTATGGTACAACAGTGAACCAGGAACAGCTCCACAGTCATTTAATATCTGATCTAAAAGCAAAGAAAGATTTTCTTGCATTTTTATGCCAACAAGTACAAAAAAAAAGCTTGAAACACTTACATGTCTTCAAAGCACAATAACCATCCTGAGTCACTATTTTGCTCAAATATTTTTTTTGTTTGTTTTATTATACCCAAATGAGAAAGGGAGAATCAGAACATTCTCTGGCACTGCTCTCTATCTGATCCATAAAACCCATTACCAGTCATTAAGTTCTGTGTGCTCAAACTCACAGACTACTACAGAAAAAGGTTTAAATGACAGTACAGAGGGACAGCTTTCCTCCTGAGACATCCCCAGACAACGGCATTAGAAGATGATCTTCCAGCAAGAGGATTAAAATCCTCCAATCTCAGGATTCACAGGACTACACTTACTACTCGCTCAACATCATCACAAAGAAGTCCTTAAAACCCATTTAATGCTCAACTTTAGGCAAAGAAACTTAGTGTTCTCTGACCACACAGACTGACTTAGTTCTACTGAGTTTTAGAAAGCAGTACTTAAAGCTACTGTTTAGTGCAATTATGTACAATCCCCACATCAGTGTTTGAAAAGACAGGAAGATTTAAATTAAATTAATTTAAAAGCAAATACCAGCAAAACCAGGGATACTATCCACTTCCACGAAATCCAGCAGCTTAACAATAGTACCCTTCCAGAGCGTCTGTAAAGGAAACTGGAAACAGATGACACATTGAGAACTTTTTCACAATTTCCAGGCAGCTGTCTAGGGTTTTGGGTTTTTTTTTTCTTATGCCAGATACCTGTGATAACAACATTAGGGGAAAATTTAGGTGTATGTACAGATAAGAGACCTTCCTTACTATATATGTAGTTTCCCTTGTTCTTCATTATCTCATTGACAAGCAAACCATTAGCAGTAATGAGCTAAGGAACTAGCTACAACTGCTGTTTCCTGTTGCACTGCTCACTGTCATGCAAAGTGTCATTACAGAGTTCTGAAACCCTCTCAAATGCACCAGTGGAAATCTCAGAGTTAAGGAAATGATACAAAACTACTGAGCTGATTTCACACTTGGGATCGAGTTCATGAAAATTCTCCTCCACACTAATTTCACTAATGCTAAACTATGTTGGGATTTTAAAATGCTTCCTAGGTTTTAGAGGCTAAAATAACTTGAGTTTCAGTCATCAGTTGAAATGTTTACACCAAACTCAGGCATGCTAGAGGACAGAAAAGGGTTAAAACAACAATCCACTTGTCTTACCATACTTCCTATTGCTCGATGCAGTTGAATTACTTGTGCTGCTGTTTGCTCTTCCCATTTTATACAACTCTTAGCTATAGATATTTTAGGAGCTAGGGGGACAAAAATAAATGAGACAACTTCATATTTTGTTTTGCATCTTTATGCAAGCAAACAGCTGCATTACTTTATCCTATTTTAAACCTGATTTTAGCCTAACCAATGATAGTTCTACCATCTAGCCATAGGTTCCTTAGACAACAACTGGAGAAAAGATTTTTTAAAAACCTCAGTTTGGATTATTTATTCTCAGTTGTCCTCTTATTTACCCATTGCAAACTGATAACACATAGTTAGAAGCACAGTTGTAAGACTTTTGTCTGTGTTACAACCACGAAGAATAACAAGCTCACTCAGATTTTGTGACATCACTAGTGATTTTGATATTGTACGAGAAAATATTGATGTAGTAAAGAGAATAATTCTGAACATTTTTCCCTCTGTATGACTTTTTTTAAGGCAGAAAACACCACATTGAGAAAGGTATCAAAAATAATCCAGCACAGTAGGAAGAAACTTAGTTTTCAACTGTTAAAAGAAAAAAAGAATAAGTTGCATGAAATACATTGTGTACCTACCAAATGTTACTCCTTCTTTTGGTTGCTCTTTTTTATTTTTTAAACTTTCAGGCAAGTTTTTCAAAACTGATATCAGCTGTAAAGTTAAATTTTGTACAGAATATTAGCAAAGCTAGTTAGAACATATGTATAACAGCAAATCCAAGACATACAAATACAGTAGTTAATTTTTCATCAGCATAACTTTGTGAGCTTTTAGAAAATTGGGTCAGTATATTCAAAAAACTTGTTTCTATACACAAACACAGTAAAGGCATCCTGTACACTAAATCAAAATTTTAAAAAGAAGCACTCGTTTATGGATCATCTGCTCTCTCATATTAATCCTCAAACATTACAAAAGCTGATAATTAATATGAAAAAGCAGATATTCACTTAAATGAAAGAAGAAACTGTGCTGTTTCCATAGAAAGTGCTTGAGTTCTTCACTGAATAGAAAAAGAACAGCAACACACTGCCAGCTCATCACGTACCACCCAGCTTCCCTCTCAGCAAGGCAAAGGGCTCCCAAACACTAAGCTTCACATCACTCTCCTCTTAACAGTTCCAGTCAGCTCAGAAGAAGGTTAAAAAGAACTCCCTTTCCTCATGCAAAAAGCAAGGCACTGATCAGAAGCGACACAATCTTGCAAGACTTTACCATGTTTGCCCCCATCTTTGCTAACACCACTTCCAGCTCCTTTGCAGTACAGCAGGGAGGAACAACAAACTCTTCTTGCCTAATAATTGGACCAACATCAAACCTGGAAGGCAGAAAACACACAAGCTTGCTGGAGGAGAAGCTTTAACTCAATTAGCAGTTCAAAAGGCTATATTCAATACATTAATTACCCTTTTTATCCTCAAAAACTTTGTTTTTCACACACTATCAACTTTAGGTTCAAAAGATGACACAGGGCAAACAATATCAGATACATCTTGGCAAGCAAGATTCACCTCAGCAAGCTGAAATGCACAATTTACAGTTCAACAGCCTAAGATCTCAGAAGAAACAGCCTGAAGTATTCAGAAAAAAAAATTATTTTGCACTTTCCTGCATCTAAAAAAAGAAAACTATGATAGTGTGTTTTCACAAGCATTTTAAGCCAGAGTTTGTGCTGAAATTAAAACATATGAACTCTCTATCATCCCTAGACAGGTAATTGCTTATCCTCTGTTTCACTTAGAGGAGGTTACAGGCAACTCTGAAGTCTGAAAACCAGATCTTTTCTGTCGTGTCGTACTGAGCATATCCAACTAACTGTGGAACTGTTTGCTCTCTGTCTGGTCCCTGTAATAATGCTAAGAATTAGAGAACAGGCCCACAGCCTAGAGTGCAAATTACACTCTCACTAGAATACTGAATTTATGGCAAGTCTCACATAGCCAGATGAAAGTTTCCAGGTATTTCAAATTTTAATACTAAACACACACTAAAAAACACCAAACAGTGATTACATGGACTGATTTAAATGATGACTTAAGGAGTAATGATTTAAAATCCTGAGAAGCAATAGAAGCAGTGAATGGTTTTGGGAAGAACATCTGACCTACCTTTTTGGTCTTATTTCCATAATTGTCACCCCAGTCACTTTATCACCATGAAGCACAGTGTGGACTATTGGTGCAGGACCACGCCATCGTGGGAGACAGCTGGGATGGACATTCAGGACCCCACTAAATTGAAAGATTTGGAAGTTAGAATAGCAACAGTACCTGAAACTGAACACATATGTAAGTGGGCATGCAACATTTATTACACTGAAACTACTTTAAGAATTAACTGCTCAGACTTTCTGAGGTATTACTGGTTTAAATATACATTTAACAGAAAACTCACACCATATAACCTTCAGTTTCTCAATGAACATAGAAAGGGAGATAAAAGGAATAAAGGTAAACACATTGTGCTGAACATACAGACAGATCTACATCAATGTGTTAAAGAAAACCACGAACCTCACAACAGAAGAAGGGCTCAGGCTAAGCAGATGAATCCAGAAAAGAAGTCAACGTCAGTTGCTACAAGTCACAGATGCCAACTCAAAACCAGCGTTTACTAACGAAACAGTGATAGGTGTCCTGTCAACTCACTTACTATGGGAACTGTAGAATAAGGTCCTCGCTTAGGAGACGTCCAAACGATGCCACCACACCCACATCAAACTGCCCCACAGGTCCTGTGTGTGGCCACTCGTGAACTGGCAGCTGGAGCTCCCGGGCACAGCTCCTCACAGGCAGGTCCCCAGGCAGGCGGGAGGGCAGGGTCACCACCTCCAGCCTGGACACAAGGGACTCCTTGCTGGGCTCCCTGTGGTGGACAAAATACTGAAGACCTCGCACAGGCAGAGCATGGAAGAGGCAAAGGCTGGTTCACCTCCACCCCTCACTTTGCTGCTGTGGCCTTCCACATCACTTGTTCCTCAGCTCCTATCCCCTACCCAGTCTCTAGACTCCCTTCAGTGATCCAGCCCCCCCAACCCTACCACTCTCAACCCCCTCACCATCCCTGGCTTCCTTCTTTTAACCCTTAACTCCTCTCGGAGACCTGAACCCCCTGTGAACCCTCTCCACCAACCTATTCATGGCCATAGTCCCTGTCCCACCCTAAATCCCCCTTTCCCTGGGCATGTTTAGTTTGGAGGAGGCTGAGGGGGATTGCCCTCTACAACTACCTGAAAGGAGGTTGTAGAGAGGTGGGTCTTGGCCTGTTCTCTCAAGTGAGTAATGACAGGACCCAAGGAAACGGTCTGAAGTTGGGGCAGGGGAGGTTTAGATAAGATATTAGGAAAAATTACTTTACTGAGATGGCGGTCAGGCACTGGAACAGCCTGCCCAGGGAGGTGGTGGAGTCACCATCCCTGGAAGCATTTAAGAAACGTGTGGACATGGCATTTCAGGGCATGCTCTAGTGCCTGAGATTGTTGGTGTTTGTCTGTATGTGGGTGGCTGTGGGGTGTGTGTGTTGGCGGTTTATTTGGTTTGTGGTTGGACTCGATGACCTCAAAGGTCCCTTCCAACATGAATATTCTGCGATTTCGTCCCACTCCCGCTTCCCTACCAACCTCTGACCAGCCCACGCTCCCCACCTCCCCTGCCCCGACCCCAGCTCAGCCCCCAACGGCCCCTGAACCCCATCATCGGCCCCATGTCCCACACCTCAGTGCCCAACACCCCCTCACCGACCGTCCGCCCGTGCCCCCTCCAGGCCCCTGGCGGCCGCCCCCTCCAGCCTCTCCCTCTCTCACGGCCCCATCCCCTCGCCCGCAGTCCCCGGCGCCCCCGGCCCCTGTTCCCCCGCCAACGGGCGGTACCTGGCCGCCTCCAGGGCTCGCAGGGCGGTGACAGAGAAGTGGTCGGTGCCGAAGAAGAGCACCCGCCATGGCGGCGCCCCAGCCTGTCCCGCCACCCCGCGCGCCGCCTTTAGCCCCTCGCGCCAGGCCCGCAGCAGCCGGCCCCACATGGCGGCGCTTCCGGCGCCGCGCGATGATGTCGCGAGGAGCTCCGCCCTGGGGCCGGGCCGTGCTGAGGGGGCGGCGCCATCTTGGTGCGGGGCGGTAGGGAGGTACCGGGCGGATAAATTCGTAACGTCGCTTCGAGCTGTTGGTGACCCTGGTGACAGCGTTTCTCTGCCTCCCTGGGGCCGTAGCACCGCGCTGAGGGAAAGGCGAGCGGTCCCGGAGGATCGCAGCGCGGCCTCACCTCCGCTCATCGGCAGCGCATCCCGAGCGCGGCCTCCGGCCCCTGGCTTCGCTGTCACAGCGTCGGTGCTGCCCGAGCGAGCGTTTCCCGGACCCGTAACCCTGGCCCTTGTGACCGCGAATTGTCCGTTCTGCCAATATCAGCGCGAAGATAACGGGGAACGACGTCAGGGGTGTTGACACGGCAGCCACTGATACCCAGCTGCCTCAAACGCAGCCTTTGGAAAGCTCGTATCTGTGTCTGCCTCTGTGGAAAGCTCTGTTTTAACAGTCATTATAATGTAAAGAATGGGTTTTTTTATATAAACAATGGGGTCAGAATAACCACTTAACTATCTTCTCCCATAACATAAGAATAAAAATATTTTATCATTCTACCAAGAACATTCTTTTTTCCCCACGGGAAGATGATTTATTTGTGTGGCTTTTTGTTTAATGTAAATGACATACACAAAACTCCCTGCACAGCCAAATCACAGAGAATCCTACAGTCTTTGACACTAGGAATTTCTGAAAGATGGAATGTGCAAATCTGGAAACGTTTCCTACATGCCAGTGAAAACTTGTAAATTACTTGGAAATTGGATGTCAGAATTTTATGTCAAATGGGTACAGCTGGGGAGGATCCCTGAGGAAAGTGAAATTTTGTGCCTTACTAAGCAGTGCTTTGCATATTCATTCCCTTTTTTTGCATCTGTTTTGCCTATTGTCAGGGCTTTCTTCCCTCAGATGTGGAAGGTGCCGCCAACTCCAGCGGTAGAAACAAAGGAAAACTAATGAAAAAGTGCTGTTGTAGGTTAAAAAAAAACAATAATAAAAATGAGCCAGGCCATCCTAACTGAGGTGCCTGTGTTCCTGCACCCTGAGAAAGGAGAATAAACTACTACATACAGAGGTAATTTCCTGGCTGATAATCAGTACATAAAAATCAATTGCTCCAGAAAACATAATTCTTTTTTACCTGGGGAGCTCAGTGAAAATTTTCAGTTTAGTCACAGTGAGGACTCTGCTCAATTCCAGCCGCCAGCTGAAAGAATATATATTCTCCTATTATAATAAAGTAAAAAGACAGAAAGATAAATGAGAGGGGGACGGGGATGAAAGAATGGCTTCTGCTCGAGCAGAGATTAAAGCAACCAGCGTAGTTTGTCTTGGAAAGCAGACGGGAGAAGAGGGGCAGGCGAGCAGCCCCGTCTTATCAGCGATAGTACGGAGCTGGTAATCAGGGAACAATTAGTCATTGCACAATAACTTGGCGATTACAGGCAGTTACGGGTATCAGGGCGCCAAAAGAGAGGAAGCGGGGTTCCGCACAGCCTTTAATTTGACCACTAATTATCGCTGAAAAAAATTTGACCACGTCATAATCTCAGATGCTGAAAAATACTGGTGTTTTGCAGAAGCAGCTGGAGCGATTGCTGGAGGAGAACGCCGCTCTCTGAGGTCTTGGGTGAAACCCTGAATTTATCACCAGTGCTTCAGAAAGGCCAGGGATCGACCATGTGTGTTTGGATGACCCAAAAGCTGAGAATTTGAACCCGGCATCTGGCTGCTGCTCAGTGTTAATTTCCAGGTAACAGATCCTGGCACGGGAAGGATTACGTGTTGGCTGTGTGTGGAGCTTCACCTGCTGCTCCTCAGGGGACTGAAGCCCTGGAGAGGGATTCTCAGTTCTGCCTGTGGTTAAGGCTCCTGGAAACCCTGAAACTCCATGCTGAGAGATTGCCAGGTTTACACACGAAGTAATTAATGTTTCATTTGCAGTGAGTTCATGAAGTGGACTTAAATTCACTCCAGTACATATTTGCTCCCAAGTAATTCATCCTCAGCTCTGTACAACTGTACAGTTCTTATGGCTGTTATGCCCTGGACACAGTGGACATGAACTTTACCTGAAGATTTATTTTTGATGTAAATTTTTTTTTCCCAGCAGAAGGAAAGTGACAATCTCATTGTCTCAGGAGAAAAAAAATAATAAAAACCCCTCACAAATCTTGCTTTCCTGCTGCATTTGAACTCTCCTTTTGTACATGAAAAAAAAAAAAAAAAAAAAGCAACCCTGAATGTTTAGTTATTCTGTAACCAGGCATTTCAGGTCAAAGACACAGAAAGGATCAAAAAAGATAAGCAAAACTGAAACACCAAGGTCAGACAAGTTCTAAGTTCTTCCTAAGAGTAGTGAAGACAAATCCAAGGAGGAAGCAGAACACAAATCAACGTCCTATCTCCACTTTGCTTCCCAGCCAAAGACTCTGAAAGCGTCTCCAAGAAGTAAAAAGATACCTCCTGTTGAAGGGTGCCAACATTGTCAAGGGAAATATGAAATAAAACACTCACAGCCATCACTGGAGAGATTGCTCCTGAGTGCGTTTGCGTTCCTCTGGAGAAGGAGCGGATCGCTGGGCGCCAGGACCAGCTCTAACCAGTGGGAAACTGGTTTTATTTCCATGTACATTAGGCTGAGTCCTACATAAGTCAAGCCATGTTGGAATCTGGAATGCAAAGGGACCTTCTGGGGCTTTGCAGTCACCCTTCTCCACTTAGGGCCACCTCTTCACCGTGGTTGGCATCTCCATCCCTCTGCTTGGAGGAGATTGCACTACATGGGCCAGGCATTTGCTTTGTGCCCTTCTCAAAGGCAGGGGGGCAGAGGATTGTGTAGCTCGTGAGACCTCTTGTTGTCCTGTCACTGTGACCCCTGGCAATGGAAGGGATCACAAGGACATTGGTCAAAAAGCATTCCCTAGTGTGATTGCACTTTTTAAACCATCCAATTTGCAATGAGGAAGAAGGCAGGCACAATTTACAGCGTGGTGTGGTGTCCCAGCTTGACCTGCCTCCCCCAGCAGAGAGGAGCTCTTTCTTCCCAGAGGATGCATTTCTGGGCAAGAGCTCCCATCAGATCCCTGCCAGGCTGAGGCTACTGTTCCAGACTGAGGAACAGTAAAACATCTCTGTCTGGGGAGTATGCGTGTCTGCGGGGTGAAATTCCACAGGGGCAGCCAGAGGAAGCTCTGAATCGGACGTGAGGTGGGATTCAAAAGATTAATCCCACTGGAACATGGCTTCAATGCCAAAGACACTGTATTTCAAGCTGGAAAACACTGAGAATGGGACAAACATGGAGGGTATGCTGTCTCCCGTTGAGCTTAAGCTAACCAGTGTTAGCTGTGTGCTCCAGGCCCATCACGGAGAGGTATCTAGCTTGCTTTGTGGGATGCAGCTCCATCCATGGATCAGGTAGTTCAGGGAGGAGGAATCCTCCTTTCCAAATATGGATGGCACCAACAGGTTACCCATCAGCTTTTAGGCTACTGGCTTGGCCAGTACCTGTGAAACAGGGATGGCAACATCTCCAGGGGTAGCAGCATCTCAAACGGGTGATTTGTGCTTTGCCTGCAAAGCAGGTCGCTCTTGTAGGATGCTCTATGAGCCTTAGAATGACTACTAAAAAAAAAAAAAAAGAAAAAGGGCTAATATCTGCTTTATCAGGATTTGCTTTATCAGGATATGCTTCCTTTATGCCATGAGGAACGAGCCAGGCAGAGTGAACGTTATCTTTTATTTTAACCTCAGGGTAACTTATTACTGAGTGTCATTCTACTCGGCGTGCTCTTTTAATAGTGATTATGCCAATAGCTTGAGCAAATAAGCTGGAAGTTCCTAAGGTTCTTTCTTTGGGAAAAGGTCATTCACCTCATCCAGTAAATGGACCCACTAAAGAGGAGGGTTTTTTTTTTCAGGGGCTGGAGTGAACCTCACCTGTTGAACTGGCCTTCACACATGACTCAGGAGCAGAATGAATCACAGCTCATAGCATTCCGAGGGTAGGAGGAAAGGCATTCGTGTGGCCACGCTGACGGGTGCTCGGAGGAGACGTCTTCAGGCAGCAGGGCTTAAAGAAGAAATGTAGCTTCCTCTCTGCTGGGAACAGCGTGTTTCTGGTGAGTTAGCAGAGATTAACGGGCATTCCTGGTGCGCTAGCCGGTGGGTTAATTTATAGCTATCTGTAAAGAAAGGCTTATTTATTTATTTGTTTCAGTGAGAAAGCTTGGATCCGTGGAAATTATAAGCAAAGGCTGTATGGATTGTTGAAGGAGAGACTGAATGGCAAGTGAGAAGCAGGCTGAGATAACTCCTGGGTATAAACAGCCTGGAAAGCAGCCAAAAGAAAATATTTAATGTAACTCAGATTTGCTCTTTAACTTTTGACTTTTCAAAGGCTAAAAGATAGTACAGACTGCCTTCTTGCTTTAGTATTTTAAATATTAAACATTTTTCCTGTGTTCTTTAATTCAACTTTGTCCTTAATGTGCCTTTATATCCATTTTTATCTTCATGATGTGCCATTGTATACCCTGTAAGAATCCCAAAGATGGGGCATCCCACTTTTATAATGTATTTGGAATAACTGACGCATTTTAACATAATCAATTAAGATAAGATAACCATCAGAGAGAGAGTCTGACAAGAGGAGACCATTTTACAGAGACCAGGACATTCTAAATGCATTGTCCCCAACTGCGTAGTGAGTAGAGCGTCCAGAGGGACTCCATCATCTTAACAGAAGCTGTACTTTGTGGTCTTTCCAGAAGATTTCTTTTTCCCCTCATCTTTATCATTATAGTAATTATCTCAAGACCTCTCGTTTGAAGAATGAGGGCAACATCTGGCTTGGTAAAGAGTCTTGAGTATTAGACCTGATAAAACCCAACATACAGAGCACATAGTGGTTTCTCAGCACCACGTGCTGTGCCATGGCTGGAAAGTGTCCACGTGCAACTGGGTGCATAACCCTTGCCAGGTTATGCCAGCCTTTAGAGCACCAATCCCTCAGCTCTGCCTTGTGCCTGAGGTGGGTCTTGTATCTCCAAAGGTTTCCATCATGAGGAAGGATGTTACCGTTTAAGTGCTGGGATCAATATGTAGAGCAAAAAGCAGTCACTTGACATTTTTTCTGCACTTTCTTGAGGTTTCACAGGGTGCCACCAAAGTCCAGAGATCCTGATTTTGAGCAAGAGGATTTGGGACAGCATTGGAGAGTGACTCTGTTCCTGGAGTAGGCACAGTGTATACATTTTGCAGCTTTTGATGTGAAAATCCCATTTGAAAACAGAAAGAAATTACAGAATTGTTCAGGTAGAAATATAAAAATACAAACAAATAACACAGGTGAAATGGGTCCTTGAGAGGTGCTTGGAGATCTTAACTCTCCAGAGTGAGTCCAGCCCAACTGTGCGACTCACTGTTTCCTTACTGGGGAAACTGGTGGTGTGGGCAGCATCCTAGATCCTGCTCAGGCTCTCCACTGGGGTAGATACAGCAGCCTGAGAACACTTTGTTTTGTAGCTTTGATGAATGAAACTTCCAAACTAATTTGATGTTCAGTTCAGTTTGATGTAGATGTAAAAGATCTTTAAAATAACCGGGGGGGGGTTGCCTTAAAGTCTTTTACCAAAATTTCCTGTTAAAGCATGATAAATATCCATTCTGCTACTGTATTGTACCTGAAACGTTCTGGCCTCCCGTGCCTGGGAGAGCTGAAGGCTTTATGAAGTAGTGAAATACTTTTAGCAGCTTTCTAAACATCCCTGCTGTGCATGGGAGCTTTAGTGCGGACACCAGGAGGTGGCCCACAACTTATGAAACACCTTAAGAGAAAATCAGCACCATGCACGTCAAATATTCCTGTTCCAGCAAATGATTAGACAGAAGCCTTGCACAGCAAGATTTCACACATTCGAGTGGCACTTCTTATTAGGGTGTAGCAGACTTGTAACTTGATTTCACTGGCACCAAGACTTTATTTCCTCCTTTCTGAGTGATCCATAAGCTAAAGCTTACCTGGACGGTAAGGTAATTGGCATCGCTAACTGCAGGGAGCAGCTTTATCAATATTCTTCTGAAACACAAAGGGGACCACGTACTTCAGAGTCCCGTCCTCAAAAAAATTGCTAACAGGTGGTTTTCTGGCAGCAGGGAGCAGACCTGCATGCTTGGTTGGCTATAAAATGTGAACTTTGAATTGTGAAGACATTGAGAGAAGGGGGTGGAAATAGTAGCAATCATTAGGTCTATAACCGATAGGACAAATGCTTCCCTGAGGAGTCAGCAGCAGCGTTGTTGACACGGCTGGCACAGTGGAACATGCTGATGAGCAATTTCCAGGGAACAATTTCAGACAGTGCCAGGCCACCCTATGAAGGCGGGTAAAAGTTGAGAGTATCACACAGTCGTAAAAGTTCGAGTCTTCATATAATAATTAATGGCCTGTAGTGTCATTCACCTATGAGTGAGTGATGGTTCAGATGAGGCCAGAGAGCGGTGGCCTCAGGGAAGCCACTTAACCATCTCAATTAACTCACAGTGGACGGAGGGGAAAGCCCTCTGCTCAGATCAGGTCCCTCCAAAGAAGGCTACAGAACTGACTTGGACAAGAAGCCATAAAAGCTGGATTGATGCCACTGACAAATGAGGGACTAAAGGTCAAGGATGAGCTTTCTGCTTCCCTGAGGGATGGGAGATACCTTTGCCTCCATGGCAAGCTGTCTTTTTCTCCTCTCAGAGCTGAGCCCTCCACTTCCTCATCTCCATGCCCTTATTCTGCCATCCGTGAACTGGCAGCAGGTAGTCACTGTCCACAGAGTAAGTGTTCTCTAAGGATCATGGCAGGGAGCAAGGAGGGAAGCAGCGAGGTTTGTTGGGGTGGGGATGGCTCCCAGCAGCCTAACTCCCATCTGCACAGGGTCATCTAGTGAGGGGTCCCACCCCAGGCAGCAGACCCCATGCCAGCCCCACTCTTCTACGCCTGAAAGGCTCCCAGGGCGTCTGCACCCTGTGCTGGCATCTCAGACTCACATCTGCAGAAGAAGATAAGTGACACGACTGCAGGGATACATCAAGTCCCCTCTGTGATTGCAGAGCAGGGAGAGGAATCAGCGTGAGTGCAGTCGTTTAAAAGATCATCACTTCCACTTGTGGTTTTGTCTCCTTTCATCTGCTGTAGACACCAGAGGAGAAACATGCTGGCTGCTGTCTCCAGTCCCTCTGAGTAATAATTCGTATCACATCAAGGGCTCCCACTGATGAAACCAGTGGCAGTGCACAGCAGGAGCTGCAGAGGACACTGTGAGGTTCTCCCTCACCTCTCCTCCCTCTCTCTTTCCCAGGCACCTGTGTGCTGAAGAAAGACCAGTGAAGGCGTGATCCATCCCAGCGGCACATGCAAATATGAAGTTCTTCTGGATAATCCCATTTTTCCTGCTGCAAGGTAGAGTCTTGGCTTAGAGGAGGATAGCGTGGGTGAAGTAGGTCACACGTGCTGAGGCTGTGCCCTCTCCACGGGCTCTCACCCACACCAGGCTTAGCAGGGGTTACAACAAGGCATTGTCAGCAGGGCAGGATCGTGGGAGCTGCAGTACACGTGCAAGAGTTTCCAGCATTGTTGTAGGACCTCAGGAACACCTCACTGGCTGAGGGCAAACACATATGGATAGTATTAGGGCAAAGGCAGGCATTAAAGACCTGTTGCAATCTCTTTGATGCCAAGGAAGATGGTTGACTCATGGACATTTGATTTTTTTCCCCAATATCAATGTCTACTGGGGGGAAACGTACTCAGCCTTCTGCACCTCTGCTGTGTGGAGGGATCCTTCAGATGACACTTTAAGGTTAGAAAGCCAAACTGGAAAGACCTGACCAAACGTTTCTGTGGTCCCCCAGAAACAGAGACATTGGAGGCAGTTCCTATTTCATCCAGCTGAAGCAGAACTTCAAGGTGTCTGACCCCAGAAGCAAAGCAGAAGCCAGCAATGAAGCTCACCAAAGGGTCTGAGCCTCCTCTGCCGCTTGGAACAAACCAAGAGAGGAGCCTCCTGTCTCCCAGGAACAGCAAGACAGGGCTAAGGGTGTGAGGCAGAGCTCAAGTCTAGGACAGGACCATCATCTCTTCTCCAGGGAGCAGCTACAAATAGAGCTGCAAACAGAGCTCAGTGTTACTCACAAGGGCAAGTCTACCTGAGCTTCCCAGGACCCACCCCAAAGGATGTGCTGAGAAGTGTGGGTTAGGGAAAGTTCAGCTACGAGCCCAGGAGCCCAGAGAGAAACTGGACTGGAGGCAATTTGCCTCTTGAATGCCTTTTGCCCTACACTGATCTCCCACTTCCAGAATTGGGTGTCATTCCCATCTGCCCTATTACACTCTCTAACAATGTCCTGTGCTTAGGTGTGGGGGGGGCACACTCACACGGTGCTTTCTTTGCAGACACTGAAGCTTTTCTGATGAAAAATGCTAAACTCAAGCTGTGTTTACGAGCCGACGCGGTGGATGGGAGTTTACTGCTGGAGGACTGTGATCCAGAGTCAGGTTTCCAGGACTGGTCTTGGCAAGGAGATTCCCTGCTGAATCAGGGCACTCGGAGCTGCCTCTCCGTGGCGGGGACCGACAGGGTGCAGATGAGTCCCTGCAACAGCACGAGCTACATGGGCTGGGACTGTTCAGATTCACTGCTCTCTCCTCTGGGTAGCAGCCAGGGCTACCTGGTGGCAAACAAGAAAGGAGTTGCTCTCGGTAACGTGAGGGGCCTCAAGGCCCAATGGCAAGATGTTGCTGACAGGAGTGTCTGCGAGGTGAAAGCAGGTAAGAGCTGCAGACCCAGGGACTGGTCACACACACACACACACACACACACAGGCTTCTGGGGAATGTGGAAAGGCACAGTCAACGTCCTGGGGTCTTTCCAACCCTGCATCACCCATGATGGGATAAGCAGTGTGAGCCAGGAACGCTCTCCTCGGTGCATGGAATAAGGCTGCGCCCTCGTGGCTACGTTCTGCCTGATTGGAGGGATGTGATGGGCAACCATGGGGGCCAAGGGGGCCATTTCTTGCCCGAAGTATTACATTTCATCTTTCTGCTCTTTTCCTGTGCAGCTGAGGCAGAGCCAGACAGGTACTTCACCGCAGCACTTGTCAGCACACACACGTATGACCCCACGGAAGGCAACATCACCCTTGCGTTGGGTATAGGTGAAGAAAAGCTGGAGATGCTGCTCTGGTTCTTCCGCAGAGAAGACCGTAAGTCCTATTGACCTTCCTGGTTTGAGAGTTGAAATTGAGCTACACAGTCCTTGGCTGTTCACCCTCCTGCCTGATGGAGATCCCCAAAGGGAATTACCCCAGGAGGTGATTTACCCCAGAACTGTAAACCCTCATTCTCACCTCCGTGAGAAGGTGGCCATGGGTGAAGACAAACATGAGGCTTTGCTGAGATAGTGTCTCCTCCCAGAGGGGGGTGTTCAGCCTCTTTCCACCTGCCAAGAGAGCAAAGGTCTGGGATGACCAGTGATTTTGGCAGGATGGAGGGAGCAGATCGATATGAGCGGGTCAACGCCCCAAGATTCAACTTCAAAGCCACGAAAATCAAGGATGGAGCATCTGCTGCCATCTGTGCTGCTGGCGATCGAGGGTGAATTCTACCTGCCTGAGCGTGGCAGCAGAGAGAAAAGCTGCAGAGCTGGGGGGAAGCCCTTCTAGAAGTGCTCGTGGTGGGCGGCTGCCCCTCTCGGCCTTGCTCCCACCCTCAGATGAGGATGAAGAGCCATGAAAAGTAGATGTGGTCAGCGTGAGATACAGAGCCTGAGGCAGAGGGCTGGGACAGGTAGAAGGCAATTGTGTAAGTCAGTCCCTTGCCCAGGAAGGGGGAGTTGGCTGAGATTATCCCCCAAAACATGAGCTGGGCCCTCTGCTCTGGTTGCTGAGCTGCACACCAGCACCTCTGCCCTCATCCTGCAGCCAAGCAGTGGCACTCTGAGCTGGGGACCCTCAGAAGATGTCTGGCCACACTGCTTTCTGCAGGCTAACGCTGCCTCTCTGTGCTTTCCTTCAGCATCAACATGGAATTACTCCGTCCTTGCGCTTTCCTTCGTGGCCATGATTTTGGGTCTTGTCCTTCTGTCCCTTAACATTGTGAAAAACAGGTGAGTCAGGAAAATTTGGGGCTCTTTTGGTGCGTGGTGGTGCACAGAGACCTGTCCAGGCAGGGGGGTTGTGTAGGGCAGGGCAGCACACTGAGACACAGGACAGGAACAAGCCCTGGGTTGGGGAGAAGAGCAAAGATAAACTCCCTTAATTGTCAAACTTTGCCTGACTCCCTGTCTGACTCCTCATGTGTCACCTGGAACAAGTGGCTTCTCCAGGCTCTGGATCCTCACTGGTTAAGCATCTACAACAGCTCTGCCCAGCCCAAGAGGGCTGTTGGGAGGGAAGTGACATGAAATGTGTGGGGTGAGATGCTCTCCCATAAATGACAAGGGAATATAGGGGCTCTGGAGCAGGACACCCCAGCCTTTCCCCATCTGCATTCCCACAATGTTTCCCTGAGCCATCCTGCAGCCGGGGACCAACTCGCTGTCTTCTACAGCAAGAAAACTTACATCTGGGCCAGAGCTTTCATCTCAAAATGAGAGAGAAAGAGCTAATGTTACATGTCTGCCATGCTCTCACCTGAACGATGGCTTGCTGGGTGCTGCCCCCTCGCTTTGGGTGCTGTGGTGTTCCCTGGGTGCAAACCCTGTGGCTGTGAATGCTCAAACACTTCACAGCACTTCACTTGACACAGCTCAGCTGGTGGAGTTTGCCCAGAAGCAGCTGATGTGTTCCCAGGGGATGCCAAGAAATGGTTGTAACCAGCACGGGGAGGGTTGGGGGGGGGGACTGATGTCTGCCCCCAGGCATGGCCTGGGCTCGCTGCTTCCCTCCTCAATTCCTTCATATGCCTCCCCTGCAGGAAAAGGAAGATCCATTCATATGAAGGAGCAGAGAAAACGGCCCGGCAGGCTGAGCTGGAAGCCAAGCAAGCCCTGATGCCTGTGCAGGAATACAGCCCGGCCAAACCCCAAAAGCAGGAGCTGGTGCCCCAGGATCAGAGACCAAGAGACGTGTTGGTCCAGTGGAAGGATGGGACCATCACCTCTCTGTACACAGAGAGGTCTGGGGATGCCATGTAACAGCAGCTGAAGTCAAACCATTTAGGCCTTAAGGAATGTGTCGGAATGTCTCAATTCGTAGCCATGGAAGTTTAAAAACGCAGTTTAGCCTGGGGAAACAAAAGAGAGAGAAAAAAAAGAAAGCAGCAGAGCTGCACCAAGTGGCTCTGGACTGGAGGCAAACCCGTGCCTCTCCCGTTTCAGCTCCTGGCTGGTCTTTACCTGGCTGCCTCCAGCCTTCTCTCCTGTGCCAGCATTGCCCCCTCCCTCAGCTGACACGGGTGGGAGCCGAGCTGGGGCAGGAGGTGGGAGATGGGGGGCTCTTCCTGCAGCCAGACAGGGAATACACCGTCCTGTCCCATCAGGAAAACAGCCACATTGAAGCAGAGGTGCTTTTGTTCTTTTCAGAAATCGTCTTTATTAAAATATTTTCCAAAGTGGTTGATCAAAAGCCCATGTTGAATCTCTCTCTTCATCACTAGGGTCATATATATATTTATCTATATATTTATATGTATATGTACAAATATACAGGTGGATATTTTACTCCATAGAATGGCTGCAGCTCCAGGGAGAAGCAGAACATTCGACCTGACACAGCAAATGAAAGGGAACGTGCAGCCCTTGGCCCTGGCGTGGGCACAGGTGGAGCCTGCTCTGCTTTAGCATCCACTTCTCGCCCCTCTCTGAGCATGTGTGGAAGCCATGAAATAATTTAAGACCTTTTTTTGGAAATAGATCAGTCTTTTAAACGAAGGTTTTTCAGAGCCTGTCCTCATCAGTGAAGCATCTCTCCTCGAAAGGCCTTTGAAAAGGAACACTGTAGTGTAAAAAGTTGGTTAAAAACCCAGCCCTTTTGGTATGATTTATTTCGATGCAGGGGAATTGGTTTCAGTTGGCTGAAACAATACCTGCCCCTTTCTTGATTAGATTAAAAAAAGTATAAATTCCTCCTACTTATTGCTCTGTCAGGGGGGCTGTGAGACGAACGAGATGGGTGCATCTGTGCCTGATTAATGACTAATTCCCCCCTCCTGGGCTCCCACCAGCTGGCTTGGGGGGCCCTGGGGGACACCCCTCGCCCTCCTGGTGCTGCCCTTGGCTCTGGCTGCTCCAGAACCACCCGAATCCTCATGGAAATCCAGGCTGCTCCTGGTGCTGGTGGGGGGACAGGGTGCAAACACTGCAGCAGCGCTGGCCCAGGGGGGAGAAGAGCTGGGGTGGGTGCAGGCAGAGTGATGCCACAGCCAAATTCGGGCACACGGCTCTACACGCCAGATTGCCACCACAGGCTTTGCCCCGGCACGGAGACCTGGGCCACCATTTGCCAGTGGCTGCTGCGGTGCCCGTGAGTCTGTCATGGATGGTCTCAGCCCGGCAGAGCTGGGAGGGATGGGGGTCTCTCTCTGCCCCCTCCGCAGCCCACAGGGACACATCCTAAAATATCTTGAAGCCTTTCAGCAAGGTGAGCGTGGGAGCTTTCCTCTTGCTCTGAGCCCGCGAGGACTTGACGGTGACCAGCTTGGCCTGGGCCACTGAGGGGATCTCCTTGCAGTTGAGGGTGGAGAGGGTGTTGAAGGTGCAGCTGGCCACGCCGTGGCGGGCAGGCAGGGTGACCGGCGTGGCCACCGGCAGGCAGGGACACTCCTCGGTGATGAAGAGTGGCCGGAGGGGCTGGTTGCCCTCCGCCCGGCGCCGCACCTCCCGCACGGCTTCGTGGAAGACATGTTGCACCCCCACAAAGTCCTGGCACGCCGACACCTCATAGAAGAGGCATCCGAACCTCCTCGCCAGGGACATCCCTTCGGCTGCGGGGACCTGCCTGGCGGGAGGAGAGGGGATGGGTGCAGCATCCGTTAGGGCTACAAAGATGATGAGGGGTCTGGAGCGTCTCCCTTAGGAAGAGAGGCTGAGGGACTTGGGTCTGGAGAAGGGAAGGCTGAGGGGGGATCTGATCAATGCTTATAAATACTTAAAAGGTTGGTGTCAAGAGGATGGGGACAGTCTTTTTTCAGTGGTGCCTAGTGATGGGACAAGAGGAAATGGGCACAAACTTGAACATAAGAAGTTCCATCTAAACATGAGGAGGAACTTCTTTACTTTGAGGGTGGCAGAGCCCTGGAAGAGGCTGCCCAGGGAGGTGGTGGAGTCTCCTTGGACTCATTCCTGTGCAACCTGCTCTGGGTGGACCTGCTTTGGCAGGGGTGTTGGACTAGATGATCTCTAGAGGTCCCTTCCAACCCCATGTGATTCTGTGATCCCTTGAGGTGCTGTGACCACCTGAAAAGGGTGGGAGACAAGGGGTGCCAACTGGGAGCAACAGATCCTGCATCTCAGTAAGCACTGAGCAGCATCCACTTGTCCCACCTCACAGAATGAAGATGGAACTCCCTATGTTCAAGTTCGTGACCTCCTGGGACAAGTAGGGGACATGAATCTGAAAGAGTTTTGCCTTTCCTGAGATCCTGGAGCAATGAGTGTGTGCCAGAGAGACGGGGAGGGGGGGCTGGAGGTGATGGCAGTGCTCTGGGGAGCGGGGAGGGGACAGGGCAGGTCCTCACTGTGGGGAGGGGGAAGCCTCCCTGCCGGGAGTACCGGGGGGGGGGGTTCAGCAATGTGTGTGACTCAAGAACCCGTGGGACCAATGCTCAGCACAGCCCTCGAATGGCACAAAAGGCCAGAAAAACACAGCAGGGACAGGACGAAAAAGGGCTCCAGGGAAAGGGCACATCCAGAGGGGAGCGAGGAGCTGGAGCGAGCTCAAACAGCATCACCGCAGCCAAAAAACATCCTGCTGGAAATGCCAACGGGGCTCAAAATATACAACATCAGCCCCAGCCCGGGCAGGAGAGCAGGAACCTCTGAGATGTGGGAGAACTTGGCGAATACTGACAGAGGTGGAAAGAACCACAAGAAAAAAAAAATCAGATGTGGGCTTTGCATCCCAGCCGGAGGGATGGGGGGGTGATGTATGAGCTCTCTCCCCCTCCCACCCCCACCAGGAAAAGACAGCCTGGCCCTGTGCCCGATACCTGTACTGCTCCATGTCCAGCTTGTTGCCCACCAGGAGCACGGGGCAGCGGCGCTGGCAGCCCCTCGCGTGCAGGGCGAGGACCTCCAGGTAGCGCTGGCAGCCATCAAAGCTCTTCTTGTCCTCGATGCTGTAGACGACGAGGAAGGCGCTGGCCCAGCACAGGTACCGCTCGCAGTTCCCAGGGCCGTCCTGGGGGATGAGAGTGGCAGCTGAGCCGTGGTCCAGCTGTGGTCCAGCTGTGGTCACGCCGGGCATTTGGCACCCAGAGGTGCCCCGGTGCCTCACCTGGTCGGCGGTGTCCATCACCTTCAGCAGCACGGGCTGCTGGTCCACCAGCTCCTCCGAGGCGTAAGTGTCCTCTGCAAGGAGAAGCGTGCTTGTAAGGATGGGCTTGAGGGGGTGGGGGGACATCTTCTCCAAAGCCAACCAATGCCCTCCCTGGATGCTTGGAGTGCCGTGGAAAAAGCTCATCCCCTAGTGAGGAGCATCCTCCAGTGACACATCCTTCCTGTTTGGGGGGTGGCTGGTGGTGATGCTGGTGGGCAAGCTGGGCTGGGAGCAGTTATTTCTCCCTGCGTGGGCTCCCCTGGGAGAAAGAGGGAGGGGAAGGAGCCCAGCGTGGCACTTGCTGCCTCCAGGGCTCAGCCCTTATCTCAGTGCCACGACCTGGCGAGATAAAGCGAGCGGGGGGCTCGACACCGGGGCTGCTTCCCCATAAATCAGGCAGAAGGAGCACCCCTTTATTTTGGGAGGAGGGCAGGCAGGGAGAGCTGCTGAGCCGTTCCCCTGTGAGGAAGATGCCTTCTCCCAGCCGGGTCCTAACGGATGTGTTTCGTAAAGGTTTTGACGTGGGAAGATGAAACCACATTCTCAAAAAAAGATCCGAGGAGGAAAGGATTTATCCTTCTTTCCTAAGAGCCGCTGAGTTATTAAGGGCTGGAGTCAGTTCCTGGACAAGGTCCATATCTCCCTAATGTCCCCGATAAATCATTTATGGTTCTTCCCCTCGCCCTGGAGTCAGGCCTAGGAAAATAGTTATTAATTACTCAAAGAAGTGGGAAAAAAAAAAAAAAAAAGCCCAGAACAACTCACTGCAAAGCACAAATCCCCCGGGGCTGCCCGTTCTGCAGCCCCCACTTGCTTCCCCATCCCCATCCCCATTCCCATTCCCATCCCCATCCCCGTCCCCATCCTCATTCCCTGTGTGACACCCCCAGGAGCGAGCAGGAGGCACAAGATGCTCCCCAAAGTCCCCCAATAATTCAGTTTTCAGTTTCTTAGGAGCCAACGATCCCCTGTGGGACGTGCCCTCGGGGAGAGAGCTGCTTCCACCTCTGCTTTCACAGGCGGGTTTGGGTCAAATCCAGCCCTTCTGTTGTTTTTCGTACAATTTTGAGTAGGATTTTTTCCCCCCCTTCCCCTTAAATGCTGTATTCCATACTCGTGGGAAATGCAGGAGATGGGAAGGATGCTCCGTGGGAGCTCACGGGGGATCAACCCAGGGGAAACACCGGCGGAGAAAGTGTCTTACCCAGGTTGGGATCATATTCGCTAATGAACCTCTTGGTTAGAAACTTCACGGTCAGGGCTGCGGGAGGTGAAAGAGGTGGGTGAGGCGGGTGTCCCCCCTATGGCACCTACACCCCGGCACCCCCCCCCCCCCCCCGGGATGCCTGCCCATCCCCGTGGTGGCAGGGCACCCCTCTCACCTGACTTGCCGGCCCCTCGGCACCCCAGGATGGCCACGTTGCACTCGGCGAGGGGGCTCTGGGGCGGCCGCTCGCCCCCGGCTCGGGGTTTGCCGAACATCGAGGACATCCTCCGTCCTGCGGGGGAGAGAGGGGGGACGTAGGGCATTCCGGGGGGGGACCTTCCCGTGGGGTGCCCCAGCCTGGGGGAAAAAGGGGGTTCAGCAGCATCTCTTGGGGAGGGGGATCTGCTCTCCTCCATCCGCATCCTGGAGCCAGGGCGGCCAGCATGCCACCCCGGCAAAGACAGGGACACCCCCCTCATCCCTCTGCCCACCCATCGCACCCCAGAAAGAGAAGAGAAACGCAGCGTCCCACCTCGAAACCCGCCGCCGGAGGAGCCGGGGGACCGGCCGGGGGGCCGGGGGAGCAGCGGCCGCCGGGGCTGCCGATGAATGAGGCAGGCGGAGGCTCCCGCCGCCCGGGCCCCGGTCAAACTCCTTGTAAGGAAAGCTGCCGCGCCGGCGGCGGGCTGGACACGCTGCCCCGGCCACCCCGAGGACCGTCCCCCCCCCTCGGAACATGCCAGCCCCCTAAGTTCCTTCAGGCTTCAGGCAGGGACCTTCGGTCCCCAAACCCATCGTGCCCACCTTTGGTGGCCACCTTGCCGTGTCCCCGGCACCTCGCCGAACCCCCCCGCAAACAAAAGCTCAGTCCCGCTCCCCTGGCTGAGGCCGGTGCGCTCATTACACCTCCTGCAGGCGGGAGCAGTGCTCCAGGAGCGATGCTGCCAGCACGGCCACCCTCCTGACCACCTCTTGCCCAGCTCATTTAAGCACAGACACCTTCTGCTGCTGGCAGAAACTTTGCAGGGGGAAAAATAAAAAAAACCAAACCAAACCCAAAAAACCTGCTTTTTCCACCCAAAAGGCAGGGGGAAGGGGAGCACGGGGAGTACTCACCGCTGCTGCCCGCTTCGAGCCATCAGCCAGCACCCAGCCCGAGTAGGTGGTGGAGGCTGAAGTCAGCGTTGTCATGGTGATTGCAGTCATTTGGGATGCCCGGGATGGCAGGATACAGCCCCGAGGGGTTCCTACGGGGGGGGGGGGCGTACCCAGGATTTGGGGGGCAGAGGCTGCTCTGTGGCCATGCGGGGGCTGCCACTGCGCCCTTGGGATTATTGCCCGTTAGTGCAGGGAGGATATTTTTAAACCCTCCCAAAATAGTCTGGGAGTGTGGAAGTTCCTGCAAGCCCCAGGGATGGGGAGGATGAGGAGGATGAGGAAGATGAGGAGGATGAGGAGGAGGATGGGGGTCTCTCCCCTGCGGAAAGCAGAGCCCCTCTTGGAGACCCCTGACCCTCTTTGGACTCAGGTGAAGGATGCTTAAAAGCAATAATAGCTAATTGTGGTATTTATAAATATAAAGAATTTTGGTATATATGAAGTTG
Organism: Scolopax mira; assembly: GCA_004320125.1. NCBI lineage: Eukaryota > Metazoa > Chordata > Aves > Charadriiformes > Scolopacidae > Scolopax > Scolopax mira. The sequence continues at coordinate 11,506 of BJBW01010619.1, read as the reverse complement.
GGGTGCCTGTAAGGATCGATGACAGCAACACAAGGACAAAGCCTTCACTTTCGCCCCTAAATTGAGATTTTTGGGGACCCCGGGAGGTCCTGGCTGTTGGCAGGAAGGACTGAGGAGAGGAGGAACAGACACACCTTTAGCAAAATGGATTAAATCACGTGTCAAAAATAAAGACCAGGGACAGGTGGTGATGAAGGGAATTGGGGGCCCTGTTGCTGCCCCCCCCCCAACCCCTCAGCACCCCACAGCTGAGGCAAAATGGGATTTCTAGCCCGAAAAAGCTGTGTGAAGAGCACACAAGTGAGCAATGTGCCCCAAATAACACTTTTCTTCACCATCAACCTCTACATGACCAGGGAGGTCATGGGGTCCCCTTCTTTGGAGATTTTCAAGACCTGCCTGGATGCTCCTGAGTGACCTGCTCTAGCTCTGGGCAATCCTGCTTCCGCAGGGGAGTTGGACTAGATGATCTCTATGGTCCCTTCCAACTCTAAAAAATTCAGTGAAATTCAGTGAAAAAGCCCAAAAAACCCCCTTTCCCACAGCTGGGCTGGACAGCACGGAGATTTGCTGAGCTTACCCTCCTGTGGCCATAAAACTCACTTTTATATGGGGAAAAAACAACAAAAAAACCCACAAAAACCCCTCAATAGTGCAGGAAATGCTCTTCCCAGCCACAAAACGTGGGCAGGGAGGGCATCGCGAGGAGGTGGCCGGGCATCCTGGGTGGGATGAGTTGGGGGCATCTCCACCAGGACCGAGCGGCGTCACCGGGGCCCTGCCTGCGTTTTGGGTGGGCAGCTGAGCTCGGTGGATGCCTTGGCAAGGCCCCGGTCACGAGCTGGGCTATCTTTAGCCCAAGGTATTTATATCACCAGGCAGCGGCGTGGCGGCTGCCGGGCAGCTCAGCGAAGGCATCAAAGGGTGGTGGAGACAAGAGGGGGCTGCGGTGGGACACAAAGCAAAGAGGGCCCTTGTCCCGCTCCCCGAGAGCCGCTGAGCCCACCGCCGGTGAGGATGACCCCAGAGGAGGAAGGCTCCCAGGCAGGGCCCCCGGAGCGGGTGCGTATCCGGGTGGAGGAGCAGTGGTTCTGGGTGGAGAAGGCCTTGCTGGTGGAGAGCAGCGAGTACTTCCGTGCCCTCTTCCGCTCGGGCATGAAGGAGAGCACGCAGGAGGAGATCGGGCTGGGGGAGCTGAGCGCGGCCGGGTTCCTCGCCATGCTGCAGGTGCTGGCGGGCGAGAGGCCCGTCCTCGGCAGCGAGGAGACCTTCCAGGCGGTCGAGTGTGCCGCCTTCCTGCAGGTGAAGCCCTTGGCCAAGTACCTGATCCACTCCATCAACTCCGACAACTGCATCCTGCTGTACCAGGCCGCCGCCATATTCGGGCTCCTGGACCTCTTCCACTGCGCCGCCCTCTACATCAGGGACAGCTACGCCGAGCTGGAGGAGTATCTGGATTGCCTCTCTGCTGACCTGCTGGCCTACGTGGAAGCCCTCTTACCCAGCACTTTCGTGGCAGTAGGAGCCCACACGCCCACCTTTGAGTTCTTGGAGGACCTCTCCAGGACCATCTGCTACCTGGACGAGGAGACCAACACGTGGAGGACCCTCTCCTGCCTGCCGTTGACTGCCAGCACGTTCCTAGCCGGCATGGCAACCATGGATAATAAGATCTACATCGTGGGTGGTGTCTACGGGGCCAGCAAGCAGGTGGTGGAGAGCAGCTTCTGCTACGATGCCGATGCCAACGCTTGGAGCGAGTTCCCCAGCCCTCATCAGCTGCGCTACGACGTCAGGCTGGTGGGCCACGAGGGCTACCTATACGCCATCGGTGGGGAGTACGAGAAGATCTCGCTGAAGTCCGTGGAGAGGTACGATGTGGCCTCCAACACCTGGATGTTTGTCTCTGACCTGCCACAGCCCAGCACGGCGGCACCCTGTGCCCAAGCCATGGGCCAGATCTTTGTTTGCTTGTGGAAGCCGCTGGACACCACCGTCATCTACGAGTACGAGACCCAGCGAGACGAGTGGCTTCCCGTCACCGAGCTCAAGCGGCACCAGAGCTACGGGCACTGCATGGTGGCCCACCGTGACAACCTCTACGTCATGCGCAACGGCCCCTCGGATGACTTCTTGCGTTGTGTCATCGACTGCTTCAACCTGACGTCGCGGCAGTGGACTGCCCTGCCCGGGCAGTTCCTGAATAGCAAAGGGGCCCTCTTCACCGCCGTTATCAGGGGTGACACCGTCTACACTGTCAACAAGATGCTGACGCTCCTCTACTCTGTGGAAGAGGAGACCTGGAGGTTCAAGAAGGAGCGGGCAGGTTTCCCGCGCAGCGGCTCCCTGCAGACCTTCCTCCTGCGGCTGCCGCGGCGCGACCATGACATCGCAATGTAGGTGGCCCCCATCCCACGTCGGGATGCTCTCCTGGCACGTGGCCTTGGCTCTCCACCCACCACCCCCCTGGGCTCCTCTCCTGCTCTGCAGAGCCATGCCCAGGTCCAGGGACACGTCATGCTGGACCTTAGAGGTGACACTAGACCCTGCCAGAGAGAAAGGGGCTGCAGGCAGGTGTGGCCTGCACTGCATGGGCTGGTACAAAGTCCTACCAGATGTGGGCTTGTGAGCCAACCACGTGCAGAGCTTCATGGCTTCTGCAGAGGACAGATATCGAAGAGGCATAAACATGGGTTATATTTATTCTGACCACACTCTGAAGGTGTCCAGTATCCCACCTCCTGTCTGCTCTGATGGGAAATCATTCATTATATCCTGGAATTAAAAGGAAAGCTATAAGAAAAAAAATGTGGTTTTCATTACTCTTGGGTTTGGGGTGTTTTTTCTTCTCCTTGTGAAGGAAGAAGCCTCCTTCTTGTGAAGGAAGGGATCCACATCACAGCTCGCTCCTGCCCACTGAATGCTTTTTCAGCTGCGGCTCCCTTTCGGAGCCGTGCGTGGGAGTGCGGTTCCCACGCAGCCCCGTGCTCCCCAGGGAGATCCCCACAGCCTCTCCTGGCCACAACAGGGTCCTGGGAGGAGGAGGAAGGGAGAGGGGAGATGGGGGATGAAGGCAAGCATCTCCTGGGCATCAGCTGCTTAATGCACTGAGGGGTTTCTGGAACTTGGGCACCATCAGTCACCCCCCCCGAGTGTGTCAGCTCCTCCAGGCTCATCTGAGGCCCAATGGGGTGGTGCTCATCAGAGGCTCGTTTCAACCAAGAACAGTGTCTTTCTCGGGACATGGCAAACCTTGGAAATACACAAAGTGCAAAAAGGGAAGGAAGAGGAGAGACCACCATTGGCAGCAACACCAGGCTTGCAGAGGTCTCCTCCGTTAGCAGATGAGATGTTCTCATGAGATACCACCACCACCCAGTGTTGAAGGTTGCTAGGCCTCAACACCAGCTCTGGGGATGGTTGGAGAACACAGAGCTCCCATGGTGCTGCTCGGAGACCCCGGGCAGCAGTGAACCCAGACCATGGCTCAGCTGGTTCCCCGGCTGTGCCGGCGGAGCGGAAGGGAATACCAGCTGGGATGCCTCAAATACCTCCTGCTGACCCTCGCCAAGTTCTCAGCACTTTCAAAACAGTTCCCGCATTTGAGAAAAAAAAAAGAAACCAACCCCACACAACACAACCACAAACCAAAACAAACAAGAAAACCCCAGCTCGCATCCATGTCCTCACTGAAACCCACTCCATGGGCTTCGTCCCCGTTTGCCCTCTGCCACTGGGCCTGGCCACCACCCTGCTGTCACCCCTGGGACGGGGACGGCAGCCGGTGGAGGTGCAGGTCTGATGGTGGCACAGGGGAGGAGGCAGGGGACACTGGGGGACCTCACCCAGCTCCACACCGTGCTGTGGCATCAGCTGAGTGGCGTCACCGTCCTCGAGCAGACCGTGAGCAGAAAGGCCAATCAAAAAAGTCAAATCAAGAAAGTCAAATCCTTGGTTCCCTTCCTAGATGAAGCCAATTAACGTTTCACGGTCTTCTCCTAACTGAAAGCGGCGCACGGAAGCACGCTGCCTCAAAACCAGTGCAAAGTTGAACCAACAGCCTAAACCCTCCATTAGAATGAAGTTAAAATAATCTTGTTACTAAAATATTTCTCCTGTGGCTAACCCAGGAGAGCTGAACTTGGCAGGCTCTCCCCTTCCCTCCAGCTCCGACACCAACAAGAGATCATAGAATCATTTAGGTTGGAAAAGAACCTTGGGATCATCGAATCCAACCATCAACCCTACTCTACAAAGTTCTCCCCTACACCATATCCAACACCACATCTAAATGACTCAAACACGTCCAGGGATGGTGACTCAACCCCCTCCCTGGGCAGCCTATTCCAATGCTCGACCACTCTTTCTGTGAAAAATCCTTTCCTAATGTTCAGCCTAAACCTACCCTGTTGGAGCTTGAAGCC
>BJBW01010618.1:78743-94638 GCA_004320125.1 Scolopax mira | reverse complement strand
GCTGTAGGCAATCCTGCTTGTGCAGGGGAGTTGGACTAATTGATCTCTAGAGGTTCCTTCCAACACTGACAATTCTGTGAAATTACACAGGCTGAGCTGACTCTGAAGCAACAGATGGCTCAGTCAGGTCCTGGAGACTCTCTGAGGCCTGGGTCTCCTCGGTAATCTTTTCTCCAGAGCAGCATAACAGGATTGATTGCTCTTTCAAATATTCAAAATTTTAAGTAGTGGCTTATAAACAGATTTTTTGCATTAATTCGGCCAATTGTTCTCTGAAGTACTAACACTGCACTTAAATATCTGTGCCTTTTGATTATCTCGCTTACTATTTATTGCAACTGTAACCTGTGCAGCAAAGTTTCACCTCTGTGGCTGCAAACATTGCAATTGCAATTTGCATTATCCCTGTTTTGCAGAGCTCAGAATGAAAGCTCAGGAAATAAGTCACCTCAGAATATCTATAAACAGAGATAAGAATGAATCTAGGTATGCTGAAGATAATGCCATACCATGGCAGTGGGTTTCTATTATTTAGATAACCCTTTATGAAACACTTGTTTAATGTGGAAATTTTCTACCTGAATTGGTTTCCTACAACATTTTCTTCTGACCCATAACTTTTTGTCCTATTATTTTTCATATGTTTGTCTCACACTAAGCGTCAGTCCAGAATTCTACACTATAATAAACCTTTTTGAAATCCTGACAATCCCTAATAAAATCCAGCAAGAATCTTCTGGGTTTTCTATCTTCCATTTCTTTCCTCTGCTCATCACTATTAAGTTAAATAATAATATAATGTAGAATAATTCTACGTGATCCTTTTGATATCCCTTGGATAGCTCTTCATCGGTTGGACTAGATGATCTTAAAAGGTCCCTTCCNNCCCTTCCAATCTAGGTGATTCTGTGATTCTGTGAAATTGGTTTTATAACCTACCTCCTATCAACTTCATTATCATAATCTATAATTCCATTCTTTAGGATAAAGAATACAACTAGATTTAGTATTTCAAATAAATTCTCCCTGCCATCCAAATATAAGCATTGAAAGTTTTAATAATGAACAACAAGCACTTTAATTTAATTTAGTTCCAGAATTAAGACCAACTGTAATTTGCAGAATACAGCATCATATTAACCAATGTCACCTCGTTGGCAGATAGACACTTATTGAACTAGTATACCTTTTCCCTAGGAATTCACTGGAATGCCAACATCAGCATACGAGGGGTATGTTGAAGAAGATTAAGGATGATAAGTAACACAGGGATTGATTCAGAACCCACTGTAGTGATCCAGAATTTTTATTTAACTAGCTAGACACTAGACCAGACTTTACAAAATAGATATTACAAATGCCAAAAATTCAAATATGTCTTAATAATGGTCTTTTGAAACACAAAGATAATGGTAGGAGAACTGACTGACACAAAGTGTACTCTCAGATGTCTTATTAGCCCTACTCTAGAGAGTTTCATTTGTAAGAATTGAAGGAAGCAAAGAAAGGAACACTGAAATTTGTGACCTTTCATCACTACTGGAATAAATCAACTCTAAAATAAAAGGGCATAAAACTAGCACTCTGCATTCTCCACACTGAGGGACCTCATCTATCTCATAGAAGAGAAACGGATTCTTGGCAAACTGAGCTGCTGACAGTGTTCTGACTTGTTTGAGCCAGCTATTTCAGGGTGATTCATTAAGATCTATTAACACAAAATTTAAGATCTCTGACTTTTAATTTAATTTCCCTCACTTTTTATTTCAGAATTAGAAATTCTGCTGCATAGAGGTCAATTAAACCCTGTATTATTACCAAGCTGATAAAGTAGAAAAGACGTTTATTTTCCTTTAACACATTTATGGATGGTGAAGGCAGATTATACTGAGTACCAGAGCTATACTGCAATCAGAATCAGGAGATTTAGGAATTACTGGACTTGATAGCTTTATGAAACGTACATATACACAAATATATATAAAGATGAAATAATTATGATTAGCATGAATCACAGTATGATTTGAGTGTTTACTCCTTTCAGGAGTATTGTACTTGTATCCCTCAGTTCTCTGTGATGCAAAGAGAGAAAGAAGATTACATTTGGTTAGAGGAATCTAAAGTGCTTACTAATGCAGTGCTGGATATTGTCTGTAGAACATGATGACCTGAGGTCTCTCACCTCATCCCAGGTACAGTCACCTGGCCCTAACAGAGTGTCTCACAGATTCTGACTTAAGCATGTTCAGAAGCTGTTTTGCAATGCCTACAAAGAGGCCAAGAAAGATGATCTACAAAACTCTTGCATTGGTTAAAGAGTTGTGTAAAACTAGTCAATAGAAAACACTCCATCTATATTTCTAGATGCAGAACTCCCATCTCAGAGACAAGAAACCTCTGTCAACCTAGGATCAGAGGCTAGTACCATTCCTGAAAGTATGGAGTTTTAACTGAGGTGGGTTATATTCATGAAAGAGTAGATGTCAGCAGTGCTCTCTGACTGTATACACTACCCTAAGTGGTTATGTGCACTTGCCCAAACAGTGAGGGATCTGTGTTGAAGCTCACCCTGAGGAAAATCACATCTGCATTTTAGTCTAGGTGAGTGCAACGTTTGGCTTTTGTTTTTAGCTGGATGACTATATGAAAATAAATGCAAGACTTATGGTGGCAGGTGGAGAAGGGGAAAGAAGGATAAACCAGCAGTTTGATTTTGACAGCACACTGCTTGGATGTGGAGGAAATCGGGTTTTCATGATTGTCAGTCTGCTTCTGATTTTCTAATCCAATTACCATGCAGTTTAAAAATACATAAACAGTTCAGGGCACAAGGATTTGAGTGTAAGTCTCTTTTTATGAGCAACACATCCCATCCACTCATCTGCAAAGCCCAGTTTTCTAAATTGTCTCTATCTGGTCCCAGGAATCTCACGTGTCTTATTGTACATTGGTGCAGGTGCAGTGGTGGGAAACATCCATGACAAGTCAAGCTGTCCTGGGTTTTCCCTCGCCCAAAAATTGGAAGGTCTCTCAGGAGGAAGGTGTCGATTTAAATACTAATCAGAGAAAAAAAGTGGCACTAGGTTTTGCATTTTCTCCCTAAAGTGGAAGTTGTTTGAACAGGGAGCTAACTGGCTGAGTACTGCTGAAGGGACACCTTTCTTCTGGCCCTGCATTTCAGTGAAAGTGTCCTTCAGCTACCTCTGTCCAGAGAAGGCCATACCGTGGGTGACCTTCAGGAATGCTGTGAGCATGGCTGTGGGGCCAGGCTCACCTGAGGTGTCCATCTCCAGCCCAGGTCATGATGGAGGACAGATGAGTGCTGGTCACCTCACTCCCCAACGGCCACTTGTCCTGTGCATGTGTGGGCACCTATGTAACGTAACAACTCAAAATTAAGGCATCAAACTAGAGTAAATAAGTGATGAATTGTGTGATTTTGGGATACATATCCACATATGGTGGAGGGTTTTTTTGTTATGCTCACTCTTCCTGGTTTGCCCCACATCAGTAGTTTCTTAATCTCCAGGCATACAAAAAAATAATAAATCCAAACAAATAAAAAATGTTTCTCCCATCCTTCAATCTCATTCTACCCTGTGGCCTAATGCTCTTCCTAGCAAAAATAGGAGAAGATTTGTTTGTATTATCCACAGATCACTGGTCAGGTAATTTTTTGTAACTTGTCTGTAAAGCAGTGGAGCGGTATAAATAACAACGAGAAAGTAAAAATGAAAATCACTCAGCAGTTGATATAATCCTCTCAATTTTGTTTTTTATCATTGAAATTCTTTTCTTGTCTCTTGGCATTTTTTTTCCTAGAAATTAGTAAAGTCGAGAAAGTTTGGAATGTCACATCATGTCTCTAACAGACTCTTGCTCACATTCATTTAGTGAATGACATTGGACCCCACTAGTGATCCCAGACCATATTCTCTCTTAGTGTCACTTTATTGTTATTTATTGTGTCACTAGAGCTTATGTGCAGCAATTTGTAGAATGCGAAAGACAACGCTGCTTGGCACTCCTCAGCTTAGTGAAACAAAAATAATATCATATTCAAAAATTAATACTCAAACACAAAAAAGATATATAAATCCCAATCTAAAAAGAAGAAATAAAATAACTGCTTTATTTATTATTTATTTTCTCATAATGTTTTTCTGTCCTGGCAGAGTTTTCTTAACACATATATAAATTCAGACATGATGAAATTTTTGATGACTAAAATAGTGTAGGAATATAGCCATTTTGAAGAAGACTACAAGGTGACCAGAAGAAACTGTGAAACTGGTTGTGGGAAACAAATACGGAATGAAAGATATTTCATTTCTGGAAATGGAAGGTAAAACTAATTACATGCTTACAAAGCAATATCCTTTTGAGAGAAAAAAAAGAAAACTTCTTTTTTCATAAATATATTTATATAACTATATAAGCTCCATTTAAGCAAACAAAAAAAAATAATAACATGCCAATAATTTTATCCATTTCAGGCTGATGAAGGATATTAGAACAATAAAAGCAATATGTTCCTCACATTTAGGAAGAAGAAATATAACCCAGACAGAATAAGGAGAAGCAATATAGCAATGAAAAAAATTCTTTCATAGAGGACATATTTCCAGTCTGCAAAATGACAGAGCAGACTGCAAAAAATGTAAAAATAAAAATTATAAATAAAAGTATTAATGATGATGTGTAGCTATATTCAAAATCTTGAGATGTGAACAAAATGTTCTCAGCAACTCGTTGTTAATTTTCTACCATCATTGTAGATTCGTTATAAGCTCTTTAAAAAAAAATAATGATATCATAGGTAACTGTTTGTGGAATAATTGGCTCTACACAGTTGAAATTGACTTTATCATCAATCAAGTCACATTTGAGCCATAAATATCTGTACGATGTCACAGCTGTTAAATGATGTCACAGCAACACATTAGCATTATGCAACTCTAAAGAGCAGAGAGTCACAAAACAGTTTTGAGACTACATTTACAGTGCAGCTTCTTGGCCTCTTGGAGCCATTTGATACTGTTTTCACCTAATCAATCCATGAATAACAGAGAAATACAATTGTTATCTGCACTTAAGTTAATCACACTCATGACTCTTGCTTTAAAACCAAGTTTTTCTGGTGGAGAAAAACAGAAACTTTCATACTATTATTTATCTCATTTTAAAGTCAGTGAGTAAAATAGGTCAGAAGTATTGCACCTTGAAAGGTCTTATTTCTGTCCCATCATTACAAAAGGATCCTACAAAGACTACACCACATGCATATGTCTCCATTGTATATTTCTAAAGTTAAGTGAGATTAATTCCACTAATACATTTTAAATTTTTATTTTTCTGTATTAAATTCTGGTTACACGTGTCCAAAAGTGAAAATAATGCTCCTGTGAGCAGCAGTGATCACTCTGCTCACTTCATCAAATCTCCCAAGATTCTGCCAGAGCAGCATATAATATTCCAAATATATGTACACTGAATTGTCCTTAACATTTTAGGTCTCAGTCAAAACACTATTGTCTTCAAGGTAATATTTTCTGAGGGGAATTAATTATTCATATCATCAGAAAATGTTATGATAAGGAAGAACAGCTTATGTCACTTAACTTCAGACATCTAAAAGTTACAGATATAAGACTGAAACAATCACCCTAGGTTCCCTTGATAGTCACTGGAAAGAAAAGGGCACCTCCAAAGGGCAATAATCCATCTGACCTATCCTAGATACTGAACATAGGTTGGGATGAATCATTCCCTTGAGGTGCCTATTTCTCTTTGTTGACGATAAAGAAAGAATAGGGTAAGTTAAATAGAGAGATTTACATTTTTTTTATGCCTAAACCAGGGCAGATTAATCTTATCCTAGGAGAAAAAAAGTCAGGCTACTTTGTACAGAAAGTTCATAAGAATATAATGGGGGCCAAATTGAGCTATGTTCAAAACAGGGAAACTGCACAAAACTTGGTGAATTTCTTAACATGTACTAGGCTGAATATATATTCAGTATAATTGGACACTCAAGAAAACTCAGGAACTGTAAACAAATAGGATTTTCTGATCAAATACAGAAAGAAAGTATCTGTTCTAAAGCAGCAACTAATTTCATATTTAATGCTAAGAATCTTTTTAGGAGTTCAGACTTAAAAAAAAAAAAAAATGATAGATTAAATTTACCTGCACTTTTAAGATAATAAATTCTTAAGATAATTAAGATAATAAATAACCCTTCTGATCCTGGTGTTGTGCCGATAGAAAAGATTAAAGTCAACACACTCCTCATAGGTAGGAGACCTTCAATAAAGAGGCACAAGCTTAAAACCAAATGCAGAACCTGAACAGTACTGAATGCACATCTGAAAGTTAGTCAGGGTTGAGTGGAGAGAAATGGTATCTTTGGAAGAAACTACCTGGAATATAAGAGGAATAACAATTTCTTGCTCAATTAATTTACAAGAACTATCCTATATCAATTAAATGTATATTTAAAAATTGCAATTGAAGTTGTTCTTAAAATATGGAAATTGCTTGCAAAGTAGGGAAACTTATTTTGTTCTCCTATCTTGAATTTCTATTGCTATATATTGACAAATTGGGCATGAAATGATATAAAGCTTTTTGCCAGGGTTTTTTGGTTGGTTTGTTTTGGTAATACTAGCTTAAAATATAAACATTACACCTTCATACAAAGTGCAAATGAAACCAAAACATTTTAAAAGGTTGTTTTTAACCATAAAATTAGATCACAAACTCCTCATATGATAATGTTTTAAAATCTATCAAAACGTTGAAAATAAATAATGGTGTTTTTAAGTATCCTTCTAGGTGACCCTAGAAGGATAACACCAGATAAGCCACAAATAGGATACAGTACAGTTAATTTAATAGTGCAATAAGAAAGACAGAGAGATGATCCAAAAGGTAAGAACTGAGCACAGAATTCCCCCAATCCAGACTGAAACAGAAGTACAAACTTACTTTGTTCTTACTGAACAAAGATGAAGAACCCCGAAGGGAAAGAAGGATAAAGGATATACTTGGAAAACATATCAACGTTAGGTAGATTAGTATTTAACTTTCAACAAAGCACTGATAGAGACAAGTTCAGTGAGGAATATTTACCTAACTAAAAACATGCACTTGTATATAAAATGTGTTTTTGTCTTACACTAGACTTAATGAAATAATTCAACATCATAACATTTCCATTTTACAGATATGATGGCTTTCATGAAAATTTCTTTTATTTTTTACCTACATACTGTACTCAACAGAATGATCCATGGGTTTTATAGTGGATAAGCACACAAAGGTCATAGAATCAGGGTCCACACCTGGATGATCTACTCAGCATAAATGCAGCTGGACTGTGGAAACCAATTCTGTTAAATTCAGCAGGTGTCCCCCAAAGTAAGTAGCTAGGAACTACTTATTTCACTCAGATCAGTTTCTTTAATTTCATCCTTCTTGTGCACCACTGATTCCAACAGGCCTCACAAACAACCTCCTATAATGGAGAAGACTTAATGAGAAAATGAAGCCAATGTTCTGGATTAATGCCTTCCAAATTCACAGGCTGTTAAGTAGGTGCCCAAAACAATTTTCAGACACGTTCTCTAATCATCAAAAGGTCCTTAGTATCTAAGCAATGACCTCAAGCACGATTTTATTAATGCTTATCATTGACTTATTGCCACTGCATTCAGATTTCTAACAGAAAGTTGCTGCCAATCAGCCTTAAAATAAGCTGAAAAATCTTCCTACTTGTATGAAAGTCAGTTAAACTGCTTATAATATTTGATGGCAGGTTTTGACTGTGAAATTAGAAAAACATTGGATGATGATGTCCTAGTAAGCACAGGACATAATTATAATGACAGTATTTGTTACCATAAATGCTGGGGTATACTATCAAGGACAAAAATGCAGGGTGAAAGCTTAAGAAGGAAAGATTTTAAATATAATCTTTTCTTAAATAATGTACTTTCTTAAATGTAATACATGTTTCTTGTGATCACTGTAGAGGAAGTTATTCTCTAAAGGAATTTAAATACATAAGAGCTGGTGGTTAAAGACTTGCTGACACTGGAGAAAATATGAACATAAGGACTGGGTGGAAAAAGAGTAAGGAGAATAGTGCAAGAAGGGAATGAATTGGGTATGAAGGTTAGAGAAGAAAATTGGGGGCAATTAGTCTGGAACACTGCAGAGAGGCCATTGTTCCTGGCTAGGACGTTTGCTGAGACTGCAAATCACATATTTATTTATTTCTGCTGAACTAGCCTTCTAAATAACAAAGTGCTGCAAGGGCACAGACCAAGAACAGTAACATAATTCATTTGAAATTAAGTCACAACAAGCAGCTTATAGATAAATGGATAAAGAGCTACATATTCTCCCGGAATAAATTGGGTGTAACGTCATTGGAGTCAATAGAATAGTGTCATTTTACATCAGGAGAGAATTTGTTCTACAACACAAGCAATAGTTTTGGCAGTTATGTCCCATTTTCAGTAATATCAAAGTCCCACTTGCAGCTTCTTGTTGACCTGTCTAGTAGCTCTGTCTAACTGCTGGAAGGGTCCCCCAAGAATTAAAAAAGAAATCAATTTCCCTGATGGTGACATCCAAAGACAAAATATTGGAATCAAATCCTGACATTCTTTACACCTGAACGTTTCACTGAGCTCAATAGCACCATTTTATGACGCACAACCTTGGTACATTGATTCCTAGAGCTGTTTCCCATTTAAATGTCTGAATATATGTGTAGTAATAAATACAGTATCTTCATAAATGTAAGTTCTTTGATACCTTCAGCACTGACATTTCCTCCATATAAAACATGATCAATAAAGGAATGAGATGGGTCAACTTGTCCAGACTGAACATTTGAAAAGTTTTATTCCTTAATGAAATTTCCATATTCTTTTTCTTGTTAGGCATTTAGAAATTATGTTGCACCTTAAAGCAATGATAATTCTTTATTTCACAAATTGCAGAATTTTACAGGGATCCCAAAACACTTCAAAACTTAATTGAAATACTTGTCTCTGCAAAGGCATTGAAATTCTTTCTTGCTCATATTTTGTCATGTGTTTGTTTCTTTCTTGTTATCACTTTCTGTTGTTGTTCATTCTGACATTTTTCAGGTGAAGAAAGAAACTAAATCTCTTTGAGAAGGCAGATGGATCCAAGAGCAGCATAAGCCTTACTAAGAATATGCCTTTTATTCTGAAATATTTATATCTTTTTAATTCATGTTCCTGACAGCTCATGGAATCCAATAGGAAAACAGAAATGGATTTTACCAAAGTGAAAGATTTGTGCCAGAGGTATTAGTCATTTCCTAAATATTGCTACATATTTCTTCATGGTCTTTCAACACGTTACATGGACTTCTGAGAGTCTCATACACTCTTTAAATTTCTTCTTCGGTCTGCTTAAATGCAGATAAAATAGGAAGAGAATAAGAAATTGTTATTGTCAAGACTGCTTGGATCACAGTCAGCTACTTACAGTTATGACAAGCACCTTTTCATCTTTTTAGTAAGCAAGAAGTCTTAAACTGAGTCTGTCCATACCCTGACTTGTAACGATAATGACAGGACAACAGCTTACACTGGAAGCTTGTGGAATCTGGAAACTTCAAGAAAAAAAAAAAGTAGCCTGCAGTTCTGAAGGTTTCACAAGAAATTTATGCTGTCTGCTAGTGATGTGCCATAAACATATTTTGGTGCTGGAAATACTGTGACTGTGTTACTCTCATACCAGGCTACCTCTACAATGGGACTTGCGTACCGAGCACCAACATCGAGGCTTCGCTATAAGTTCAAAAGCCTTGCTGGACTGCCACCTACATCTACAGGCCACCGAAGCCCCTTTATTCCCTGCCCAGTGATTTCCGTAATAGAGGTCCTGATACCACCACACTGCTTTGTGCCTATGCCCTGGTAAGGCTGTTAAATGGCTGGTCTCACCAGGGACTTCCAATATGGTCAACTCTCTTATATATTTGAAAAACATCACATAAAAGGCTTTTATCCTGCATCTTAGTAGTCTCCTAGGACAGAGAGTCTGAGAACTGAATTCTCACCTTTAACCCTGGCCTCCTTTGAGAGGAGTATTCTATTACTATATTGAGAGTGGTTGGGACTTTGCTGTCAGCTTTCTCGTTGTTCAGTTTTTATTTTTCAGGTTTTGGGTAGCAGTGTGTAAAAGAGGTGTCTCAGGCTCTTACATAAGAGAATTCTGGTGTCAGAGAAATAATTATGTCTTCTTGAGGAAGGGTTTGAGGTCCTACCCTTCTCTATCCTCGGTATTTTCAAAGAGCTTGACTATTTCATGTGAATCCCTGTTCGGTTTACAAGTTTCTGTGACACCTCATTTTCCCCATGTATTGAAAAAGGACAAAATATAGTTTGTCTGCAGAGCTTTCAGAAGTTAGGTATTGCAGTACTTAAATTATTCTCTGGATCCCTATCAATCTTCCTGGTGACCTGCAAAAGAAGGAAATTGTGCTGCATTTACAGCCAGCACAGCATCTAAATTTCAACACATTACTATATTATAACTACAGCTAGGTACATAGAGATGCAGATTCAGGCTCTCCATTTCTGATGGTCTCACTTCCACACAGAGAGGTAAGTGAAATGTCATGCAGAATATGCTTCCTCTTTAACAGGAACCAATAAACACTATTAAATATTAAATATATATAAAACTGAATCTGTCCATACCATGATTTGTAAGAATATATATATTGTTATATATCAATACTTCATTTCCAACCCTTTTCTAGGTAATAATGGTTTTTCAACATATTAGATTAAATTAACCCTGTTGAAATGTGATAAAACCAGTGAAGTTTCACCAGGTATGTGTTCGATTTGGTAACAACAACAACAACTTTTATCTGTGTTTCATTCTTAGCAAAGAATTCAAACTCCTTTATAAACAAAGGGATGAGTTCAGATACTAATGAAATTCAATCACCCATAGGTGAAATGCATCAGATTTACGCATTTAAAAAAAAAATAAATTTACATAAATATTCAGCACTAGTACTGGCAAAGAATTTCTGAGATGAGATAAATTGTCTGCAACTGGTTTTTGTTTTATTTTTACTCCCCTGAACATAGCAAAACACGTTGTGAAGTTTCAGGGTGAACTACAGCCACAGTTTTAGACAAGAGGAAGGCTAAATTAGGCCCTTAACACATAAAGAAATGTATGAGAAAAATGACTTACAACACCATTGATCACTAACTATCTCAGGTAGTTCAGAACTACTTGATGAGCCACTTATTTGGGTAGGGACAAAGGACTGTTGTTAAGAGAGGTATATACAAGGAAAGAAAAGGCATTCTCACAATGAAAGGGTTTAAGATGTCAATAAAGCACATGTTTATAGCAGTAACATTAAGCAGTTAAGTGTGATTCACAGTTTTAAAAGCAGAAGTCATTTAGCTTGCTAATTACAATAACAGCTGCAAAATTGAAGAATTCTTCAACTATTTATGAGGTGCGAAGACAAAGCTTGGAGACAAAGCATTAGAACATTTTGAGATCTGACCGTTAAGGGTTTCCTATTAAAACAGTCTCATCTGCATCCAACAGTCCCACTAAATGGACTTTAGAAGCATCCTCAGTCTTGCCTGCTCAGTCCCTGCCTTGCATTATAGTTTTAGATGCTGCTGGTCCTTCAGCTGACTGTTTTAGCACATTGGCTGGGTGTTCAGTGTGTAAGAGGCCCCAACTGGATATTGAGAGTTGAATTCTTATATGCCTGCAGAAAGTTCAATGAAATAGGGAGTCCTTTCACAGGATGACAAAAGGCCACAAACCACAAATGCTTAAAACAATTCACCTGAGTTGTGGCTTATGAACTTTTCTGTGGATACCATAACCACAAGAAAGTGGGCTGTGACCTTATGCAACAATTCCTGTTGGTCCATACACAGGTCTATTTCCTACAACTTTCTTTTCTGAAATTCACTGTTTCTCTTCCATTTCCTCTACATATGTGAATCGGTTTTCAATTGGAATATATTATAATATATAGCCTGGTAGATAAACAGCTGGTTCTGCAGTGGAATATATACATCTGGTCACACCCCTACAAAACATGCCAAGGATGATCTGCGCACAGTTTATGCTTAACAGGACTTTGAAAAATTCCCTTTATCTTTTGGAAGCAAGGAGATGAGATTTTTTTTATGAGGAAACTATGAAAGGGTCATTATTCTAGTTTTTGAGGCACATACAGAGAGAAAAATCTAGGAAAGTTACACCCTGCCTAAGGAAGAAACAGTGAAATACACAGTGAAGGAAAGTAAAAAAAATACTTTTACATAAAGCTGATCTGAGTCTCTCTCACAGGATTTAAAGTTATATTAAAAAGCAGTGCAGGGAAATGAAAGCCAAGGCACAATATCTATCAAAGTAGTGTAGCAAAGTACATAAACAGTCCTTTGTCAGCTATCAAGCACTGGATAGCACTGCAATGGCGCTGGCACTAAATACAATAAAATCCTATACTGGTCATCCTCTGCCACATGTTGGGCTGTCTCATACTAAGTGGTACTGTGCATGCTATGCTATCCTTAGGAGAATGCTATTAACTCTCTCTCTGGAGCCTTGTTCTTCTTATTTCCCCTATGAAAAAGATTTCCAGGGGAAGCCCATGATAGAAGCTTCTTCTACAACTGTCTGGACAATACCTGGGAGATGATCTTCTGTGGAATAAGAAAGGGAAAGGAAAGAGGTAGCTGGCAGTTGCTCCCTCTATGCCTGAGCAGGAGTAGCTGGAAATTAGGTTTCACTCAGTACATCACGTGTTGCCTGTCTGCCATCTTAGCATATTTTTCTCAACAACAATTAACTCCTGTTCCTGAAGAATAAAGACTACCGTGAAATCCACCATAGGAAATAGTCCTTGTCTCCTTTTGTTTCACACCCTTATTGGTTAAACATTTTGGGTAGGAAGGGCCCCTCTATTGGACTTCCTTTTCTTTCCTCTATCTCTTTTTTGCCCACCTGCCAGCCTATCTACATGAATAAAACCCACATTAAATACACAATGGTTAACGGAGATGTTCTGGAGAACTTGCTACTAAATAATGTCATTTAGCTAATTAAGTTAGACTGCTAATAAAGCTAATGATAGAAACAATAGTTTTGGCAACAGGAGCTGGGAACTGTGGAAGAGAATGTGATTGCTGTTTGGATCATATTCACCTTTTAAAGTGCTATTTTGACGTTCATAAAGAAAGCACTGCTTGGTGGAAAAAGAGAGCGCTTTCACAGCTGCATAGATCAGTAACAACTACAGAATAGGGGATAAAAAAAGGCTGTTTAAGATTCTGGGTGGCTCTCACACCAAACTCTGTGTCCTCCAGAGAGTTCAGAAGCTCACAGCCAGCATTTTCTGGAAACGCGTCACCTTCGGTTGCTATTGATCAGCAGCTACCTACTGTTGTGTGGGAGCTCACCAGCAACAAAGTATTGTAGGCACCAAGGGTGTTGCACAACAGTGCACAGAGTTTTTTTGATGACTAAAGTAAAGAAAGAGATATCTTTGAATAAGGTCAGAAATTACTCAGTGATAACATGTTTTCATGTTATCTGTGAAAGCATCACCAAGGCTCTGTTGACAGAGGTGAGAGACTTCTCCAAAACACTGAGAAACAACCACAGAGGCTACGTTGTTTTTATTAATACTGAAGAAAAGAGCTTCTTTCTCTTGTTTTTATGTTCCTTTTTATCAAACTGAACCTGCACCACTTTACTTCAGTTTTATGCAATAATAATTTGTGAAAAGTGATTTATTTTTAGTGTATCAGCAAAATATTTCCCAAAGCTGGTCTTTTGAAAGTACAAAAAATTGAAGTGTATAATAATTTCTATTAAAAAATTTAAATTGTCTGAGATAACTATACGTTAAAAAAATTAAAACTATGCAAAAAACAACTAAAGTTATGACAAATGGGATGCACACAAGTCATCAAAGTACAAACATGCACATCAGTTCAGTCTACAGTCTTGTCAACATAAGGACTTTCTGCCTAACATCTTTCCTGGAAAACCGTGGGCTGTAAGATTTTGACATATGTTTCCTCTTGAATTCAAGGTCCAAAACCTGGCTGCAAGAAACTATCATTTTTTGAATATTCAGTGGAGGGAAATACCTGTGCAGGTTGCATTATGGAAGGTGATAACGATAGCTGAGCAGTGCTAGCTGAAACCTGTTGACAATACTTTGCTTCCCATTCCAGAAGCTGCACTTCCCACCTTCCTGTTCTCTTCTGCAGCCCCTGAGATCATGGCAAGGATCTATTCAGTCTTCTGGCTGGCAGTAGAAAAGTCTTTTTGAAACCATCACTTGTCGTACTCAAGCAGAAATCCTCCATGCTTTGAGTAATCATCTGATTTGTTTCCTTGAGGAGTCCCTTACGAACTCACACAATTCCACCAAAAGAGTGGTAAAGAGGGGAAAGTAGAAAAAACCTGTTGAAGTCAGGAGAGAAGACACCATTAGTAGATATACACAGTAAGATGATGCATAGATAATTTATCTCAGGCCAATGTAATAGATTATCTTATCTATGTCTTGTGGACTTTTCAGAAGGCTGTATCACCACGGACCTGATTCTCTTTTGTCTAAGTTTCTGCAGTTATTCTCCATGTGGTTTTGCCCAACATTTAAAAAAATCACATTCAAATTAGAACAAAGTTAGCATAGCCGTTATCTAACTGATTAACGTAACTTTGGGAAGGGTAAAGTTACTGAAAGGCAGTATTTTTCTTTCCTATCAGTCTCATTTTTGTGACCAGCAACTGGCTGACTTCTCTTTGCTTTTACAAGGGTTTTTGCACTTTCGTTCACATTTCTACCATTCCGTCAGCATTTAGGAACAGTTGGATAAAATTTACATCAATGTCAGGCTATTAGTATACAATTAGTAAAGGTGTTTGTGATTGAGAGCATACATCTGTGGGAAATACATCCCCACCAGGGAATGGAGGGTAAGGTCCTTAAAGTCTAAGACCCAGTCTTAAACATGTGCTGTATATTCACTGTAAAGGGGGAAACGTGGAGTTATTCGCCAAACCCGACAAGTTCTGCAGCCTGCTATTATGAGAGGCTGTGTTTGGTGGGCTTAATAAAAAGATGTGCCCTTCAGACTGCTCTCAGTTTGTCCTATCATGTCTTTTTCCGTCTTCTGCCTTATAACATTTTCTATGCCTTGTAAACCAATAGAAATTCATTCCTCAGTGGTCATACACAGAGGTTAATAAGCTCCCAGCAGCAGCTGACTTGGCACTAGAAAAGAAATACTCTCCCCTATATCCAGTTCAGAACTGTTACCTTCATATCCCCTTCCCTGTTTTGGGAAACCGTACCGACACTAAGTCTTTTTCCACTTCAGTTCTTCTGGATGTGGGCAGTTTTTCCTCCTGTAGCCAAGAGGCTGTTCGTTGTGCAAAATGCTGGTCAGTGTGATGTGACACGGAGTCAGACAGAGGAAGGTGTATTGACATTATTCCTTACGTCAAACCACAGAATAGGACTTAATAGTGTTAAAAATAACCATTCATTGGGTCACAGGGTAGGACAAGGTAACTATTATAATAGAGAAAAATAAGATTTTGTGAGGGAAACAGTTTAAACCATGTGAAAACAAATCTCTCCCTTATCCAGTGTGTCTGTCCCTCCTTCTGACCTTGCTCTCCATCCAGCAGTTTTCACCATGGATTGCGGCAGACTCCCCCTGACTGTCTCAGAAAGTTTCCTTTCTGTCACCTCTGCGTCTGTGCTCTCTGCTTTCTCACCAGCTCAAACGCCAGCTGCAGGCTGCCTGCCTGCTCCTCCCTCCACTTG
>BJBW01010618.1:0-78718 GCA_004320125.1 Scolopax mira | reverse complement strand
AAAAAAAAAGAAAAAAAAAAAGGAAAAAAAAAAACAAAAAAAAAAAGAAAAAAAACACCCACACAACAAAAACTTCTCCCTCTCCCTTCAGAGGGTGCAAAATCCAGGACAAAACAAAGCAGCAGCTTTTGACCTTGCTGTCCAGAGCAGCCTTTCAACAAAACACACTGCACAGGGAAACTGAACAAACAAATAACTCAGGCTGTTTAACATGTCACAGTGACAGGGTGGTGAACGGCAGGAAAGGCTAAAAGAATTTAAGAGATTATTGGAGGACAAGCGATTAAGCCTATGTGTATTTCTCCCGCATTTCTTACATCGTAAAATGTCATTCACTTGTGTAGCCAGGAAGCAGAGAGAGAACTTGCTTGTTTAAGAAGAACAGATCAGGAAGGTACTGAGGATTTTTATTACTCAGAAGGATTCCTTCTAAGGTGATAAAAGAACATAGTTATCTATACTGGCACAAACAGCAAGGTGTCTCTGCCTTGTAATATTAGAGCCAAAATATGACACTTTCTGTGCCTTAAATTCCATTTTTTTTTTACCCTTGGAAGACATGTACAAATTCCACTATAAAATAAATAGAATTCTGCACCAAGCACAGAGAATGTTAGAGGTTAAAAATATTCTCTACCTTCTGCCTCGTCCGTGCCCTGCCATCTCTATATATTTTCATAAATATGCAAGTTTATGCTGCAAAAAGGTTCCTAGCAAGAGTTTGCTGTTCAAAATGCTATGCATTATACTTGATAAAATGCTGAGATAAAATGGAATTACAAAAAGCTATGAAACACACCTCGGACAGCTTACGGTGCTGGGCTAGGAAACGTAACTCACAGGAAACTATGAAACCTGTAGCCTAAAGCAGGGCACCAATCAATCTATGAGAAAAACCAATATGTATGATGCCTGGCTTTCATGTACTCAGTGAGCATATTCACCCGATAAGGTTTTTTATCATTTGAATGTGCTGCACCAGAAGGAAAGGATAAAAAGTACACTGTCACCAATTTGGAATGAGGTCTGTAGCATTCTGCCACACAGGAAACAGACCTCAAATGGGAGAAAGGGAGATGTCTAAAGGGGCAAGACTTTCTAAAAAAACATCAGGCCTGCAAGAATGAAGACAATCGTTACAGATTTTTTTCCTACAGATTTTTTTAATTATAACCCTCAAAAGATTTGGAGACAGTAATTAATATAAATGTTGAAATGTACTCAATTTACCTTCCTTTTATTTTCTTGCTCCTTGCAATTTATAATGATAATCTGAGCAACGTTGAAGGATTTTTTCCACCTTTTCCATTCTTCCAGACCCCCAGTTCCTTAAACAGTCATGAGAACACTGAAAGAAATATTAAGCCCTGTCATTTTTCTAGTATGCCACTCTTCTGACATTCAATTTTTTCAAGTTACAGGATTTCTTCTTCCACCATTCTGAAGCTTTCACAGATGCAAAGTTACAAATATAAAATAAATACTAACAGAACTGTCACTCAGTGCATTGAACCAAATGATAAAAATAGGATAGGAAGAAAAAGGACAAGTAAGGGAAATTTTAAAAAAAAAACAAAAACCAACAAACGAACCAAAAGCCAAACCCAAACCTTTGTCTAAATTAGGTACTTTTAGAAAAAAATGTATACATGCATTTTTTGCTTATGTCTTTTTTTCTAGTTTGATTTTGGCAACACTGAAAATAACCTGCAATATACCATTTGTTTTTATTTTTGTCTTTGTGCAAATGTTTCTCTGCTTTTCAATAAACTTTACTTATAACATGTAAATACCTGTGGCAAAGACCATCCCCCTGGAGTGATACAAGATGCATTGCTAAGAAACATTTTTTTGAGTTTTCTTTGGTTTTGTCCTTTTGTTCTCTCTCAGAGTTCTTTTTGTCGTTTGCTTTCTTACCGTATGAACACAGAGGGAAGTTCCACAAGGGCCTCTTTCTGCAAATAATATGCACACACCCATTTAAAGACTTCAGATTTCAGATAGCCCATGCAGAAGATCATGACATTTATTAAATAACTTTGAATCGGATGCTCAGAAGCAGAATCCCACTGGAATGTGGGAATACAAATCCAGAGTATTTCCACTCTAGATTACCATTACTCTCTGTGTGCACGGCTCTGCTGCAGGCTCAGCTTCACAGCAGAAAGTGATGAATTTTTCCACTTTTTTTTCCCTTTCTCTGCACTTTGGTCATTTTGTAAAAGAAATCTGAGCACATAGGCTACATGAGAGCCACAGACAACTCCAGCATCACCCCTTAACCAGGTGAGGACTTGGAGACTTGCTGGAGTATGCAGTCTTTGACCAACTGCTGGCACAACCTCAGCTTGTCTGAGTCTCACCTAACTAAAGATAGAACACCCATACAACAGAGCTCCTCATATCATTGAAAGGCAAGCGTAAGTCTGAAGGTCTGAATGTGCATCTCCATATCTAAAAGGTTTGAAAATTGGACATACATGCTCTAAAATTTTTAACCCAGATAGCAGAAATGCAAGCACGCTTATGTTCCTAGATTTGTGGTTGTGCAAAGTGTTCCCAATACAGAATACTCTGCCAAAAGCTAAAAACATAAATGCAAAATTTTTGGCATTTTCCTTAAAAAAAAAAAGTGAAGGAAAAAAGGGGGGAAAAACAACCGTACAAGCTGTTTCTGAAGCTGCCATTTGAGAATATAAAGCTTTTCAGCTCCTCAAACAATATCAGGTCCTCCTGGCTTGCTCTTCTATTCAGACCTGCATTTTTGTTGAGGCCAGCACTAGGTTTAACACAGTAGCAGCTTCAAATGGGTTTACAACTGACCAGTAGCAGTCAGAAATGGGAAGTTTCCAGATGTTTATGACAAAATGCCTCTCTTCAGACAAAGAAATTTTATATTGGTATGATACCGGGAGCTCCAAGGCAACCTCGACATAAATTTTCAGCAAACACATTTCTGCCATTGCTAGCTGTGCTATCCTATCAATTCAGTGTGATTATCTAGTCCAATACCAGGAATCCACATTTAATAGATGGTTCCAGCAGCAATCCTCTGACACCATCAACTAAAGCTTTTTCTCACTATCTTCTTTACCCTCATCTTTATTGCTGTCTGCAAGAGAGCTTCCCAGTTCCATAAACTGGTATGTTAGGGCAGGTATTTGCTTCATAAATTCCTGCTGTTTCTCAACTGTTTGCTGGTGAAATGGAGGATTTTCAATACGGCATGTAATTAGCTATTACTGAGCAAGTAAAAACAGGACCAAGAAGTGTTTGTTGTTGAAGTGTAGCAGAGAAAAATGTGATTTGTCAGGGTTGTTCTTTCCTACAGTTTTTTAAATTGCACCATGTCTCTCCCAAAAAATGAATTCATGAAAGACTACAGTATTTTCACTAGTGATCTCTACTTTGGAAACGGAAACGCCTGGCTGCACTCCAGAAAAATAAACCCTCTGTCAACAGAAACAACCTCCCAACATTGCATGTAACAGGGGCTGCACTGCAGATGATTATAGGACACTTAGGCATGGTGCTGCACAGGTAATTCATGGACCACCCTGCGCATTCTGATACAAATATTCGTTTGTAATGAGATAAAAAAACTCTAATTTGGGGCAAAAGTTATATTTTGGGAAGTAGTTACATGAAGAATGTTACTTTGAGGTTGCACGCTTTTGTATTGCATTGGGCAATTGTATTTGTGTGGTCTTTTCCACTTAGCACAGAAACCATGTTCACAAGCACTGCGATTATTTGGTGGGGGCCATCTGAGACACTCTGACAGTGCCTTTGTCACTGAACTATAATGTCCTCTGAGCAGGACATTATTGTCTCCTCTCTAAGCAGTAGATCAAGGCCTTAAGCCACTGACAATTTCACTATAGTACAACTTCACTGGGATACTGTCAAATATCAGCACATAATACATGTAAATATCCATATTGAACAAGTAATTAAGCCTGAAAGTACGGTTGCAATAACCACCAATCAAAAAGCTTGTTTTTAGTTATACCAAACTTACATAGATGCTGCTCTCTTTTTCTTTTTGTTTCCTTGGTGCTGCCTTAGTTTCTGCTTTGTTCTTGGCCTTCCTGACTACAGCCCTTTCTTGTCAGAAAACTCCCACGTCTTTTGCTACCTAGTGCTTCCTAAATGTCTATCATCTCTACATCTAAATTGCATAAAGCATTACTTTGCTCCCAAAAAAGGTCAAACACGAACTGTGAGGGATTGCATTTTCCTATTTGGTGCTCCTGTGGACCATTTCCATTTCCCCAGCTACCTCAAGACAGGAAGCCCAGCTGTTCGCTTTTTTCACTTCTTTCATTACAGTTCACACTTTGCCTCCAGATACCCTGTTAGAGCAACAGTCTTCCTACACCAAAACCCTCCGGAGATGTAAAAACATTAGTGATCATGTTGGAAGTACTAATGTGCAGAAACCTACCCTGTCCTGTGTATGCTGTCTCCCTCAAGTTCTGCACAGGGAGCAGCAGTTAGTTTCACAGTGCTCCTCCATCTGAAAATAAAGGAGAGGTTCCGTTCTTATAAATGAATTTACCAGGCAAACATCCAAATCCAAGGGGGTTCTGCATAAAAAAGCGCCTGTCCCTGTGGGGCTGTGGTTGTTGTCTCTTCAGGTAGAAGCTTCAGATGTTGCACACTTCCCCCATCCTCTCCACCATTGTCCCTCATAATGGTACACTGTCAGCTCTGTGGTCTCTTCCTTACCTGAGAAAGTGAGGTCTTTTGATTATGTAAATGGGTTTGAAATAGCATTTTTATTATTTAATTGCTGCTACTTGACCACAAAGAAGATTATGGTCCTCTCCTCCTTGTGACCAAACTTTATGAGAGAGCCACTAGAATAGGGAAAGAATTATCTGACAGGCATCCTCTTGCCTTTACTTCCGTTCCTGCAAGTCTTCACAGCTTTTCTTGTCAGACAACAATGTGTTGGATGCAGTAACATTTTTAATTACCTCGGTCACCATTCTAATACTATCACTACTCCCATACTATGTGCTCATATAAACACAAGCTTGTTGTTGAATGCAAGTGATGTCAACCTTCAAAATGGACGGTCACTTTAATTATAACAGAATTATAAAAGAAAAATTGCTTTTTAGCCAGTATTATCCTGCTGAAGATTTTATCTGTAACTAGTCATCTTGACAGCTTTACTGAAACTTTGCTATAATTAAATTCCTGTATCATGTAACTGTCTTGTTTGATTTTATTTCATATTAAAGCTTTTAATTCATTTAATTAAGATTATAGCCTCATTAAACAATGGTATGTTTTTAATGCAGCTCATTTGTAAAACAGATATTGAGTTACATCCTAATGGAACCATTGCACTCAAGTTCTGTACAGACTGTACTCTTGCCTGACCTATGACTGAAATTAGACACAGACTTAGATATTTCAATTCTTGCAAAATAATATGAAACTGTGACAAGAAGGAGTGGGATAACACATGAAAAATATAAGTCCTACTTTGGCAAAGCAAGGATGGCAGAGAGTTGCAGGATGTAAAGGTGTTTGTGGTCCAGAAAAAAACGCCATACAACTTTAATTAAGACAAACAATAATACTTTTCCTATCAATCTCTTATTTACATATAGGATTTTTGTTTGTATGTTTTGTTTTGTTTTGTTTTGAAATTTATCACAGAAAACGAGAAAATGGCAGAATTGAATTATAAAAAAAAAAGGGGGGGGGGAGGAGGAGCTGTATAACTCATCACCTGTTGATGGAATAAACAGGTTTCCAACCTACATCTAAGGTGGGAAATAGAAACCTCTTAGTAATATCAAGTTGTCAATGTAAGATGACGTTCAAATCGTGTCTCTCTTTTAAGTCCTTTTCAAGAGAACATTTCCTACCATATGTACCATAATATTGTTTGATGAGTTAAAAATTGCTATTTACTGGTTTTAGTTAGGCTTTTAATTTTTTTTTTTTAACTTTGTTATTAAAATTTGAATTACAGTATATTAAGCACAAATAACTAAAGGCAATTACTTAAATATGCACTGTTCAAAAATACATGATATTACAAGTTATTCCCTTATTTTCTATTATGGTAATTTTACATAATATTTTGTCACCTTAATTGAACTAAACCCAAGATTCACAGTAATAGTGGATGTTAGCTTAATGTCTTTAAATGCCTGTGATTAAATTAACAGCCTTAAAGCATCCAAGTATTTTGTTATGACAGTGTATTAGGCTTTCTGTTGTTCTGAAAGCAGAATGTATTCAATAATACTTTTTTTAAAAAAATATTATTATTTAAAAGGGTAATTACTATGGCAACTGTCTGGCTTCATGCTTTCACTTTGCTTGTCAAAATGTTCGGGGAAGAGACTGGTTTGTAGATTAGATGCAGTACATAAAAGTATCCTCTAGATGGCACTGTTTACTGCATTTAGAAGATCTGCAGACTTTTATAAGAAATAGCTGTAAATTGAACGAAATACATTTGACAAGTATCGTTTGAGCCTAAGCCTGCTCTTTTGACGTCAGTGGCCAAGATTTAAGCAGTTTCAGTGAAAACAAGTCGAGTTCTATATTTATCTATAAAACTAAATAAAAATATCGTACTTTTCTTTCAATAGAAAGGACCACTCTTTAAAATACAATTTAAATAGTTATCATTGCATCCTGAGCTATAAAATGTACTTTAGGAATGCTTCCTCGTTACTGAAACTCCTTCCTACATACACACACACACACTTAATTATTCTGGATAGCTTTGTTTAAAAATGACACTGTATAAATATTAATCTCTTTTTCCCAACTATTCTTTGTTCCACAATCTATATTCATTGTAGCACAGTAAATTTGAGTTCACTAGATCAGTTACTGCTATTTAGATGTAAATGTCTGCAAGGAGGATTAATTACTCTCTAATTCTGATTTTTTAAAGTTAGGATAATGAAGACATTCTCTGACATTTCTCTGATAAAAAAAAAAACCAAAACCACAAAACAGAAACTCCCCTTGTGCCTCTGTATAACACAGTTCACAGCAGATAAAATTTTGGAAAGCGTCTGGGTAATATTTGCAAGATTTGAGGTAATAAATTAAGCCATTTAGTGGTTGAAATATCCATGCTCAAGTTGTCTGACCCCCACAAGGACACCTTGGTTGCCTCTGGAACACACAGGAAGAGTGAAAAATTCCAGAGTGCTTTCCTTCAGAAATGAGTGTCCACTCTTTCCTTTAAACTAGCCAGAGAAGAAGGAACTGTGACTACCATGGTGATTTATCCACAAGCACCTGTAAATCATGTAGTTGCACATGTTGTAGCAATATTTTGAACAAGTTTTCCTTTTGCACCTTCCTAAAGATTCTCTTAAAGAATGAGAGAGCCCTGTTTAGGAAGCTGAAAGTAGCTGTTAGTAGAAATGCTTTTGAATTGTCTGTTATAGACTTCTTAGAAGTGGTCAACGAACCACCAAGAGCACTTGAATCACAGGCTGAAAATTAGACAGTTCTCCAAGGAAGTGGGAAAGCTGAGAGGTTTTCCCCCTCTTTATCCTGCATGACTTGATCCTGCACTGCTATGCTTATTGGAGTGTCTTAACCTGAAACTCATGGGGTTTTGAGGAGGATCAGGGTTACTGGCACTATGCAGGGTTTTTTTCAATGCCTATTTCACATAAGGGATGTACACAGTTCATGGAGTAGGGAACGTAAGCATACACACAAGCTGTCCCAGTAAGGCCTTAACCCTAATATCAACAGCATCATCAGGAGATACAGTCAAGATGTTCTTCCAGAAATTAGGATTGCAATTTTAAGTCTATAAAGAAAAGAACTGAATAAATGCCTTCTGGCTAAAGGAATATTAAAACCATTTAAACATAAATTTAATGGATGAGTTTAAAAAAAAGGGAAAACAACATGCAATGTGTTTTACACAAAGCTTGATTTTGTAGGCATGCATTATTTCATTCAGTGAGAAGAGGAAAAGCATCTCGTTTGTGGATCCTGATAGGACTTGAGGTATGTGTTGCTTTTGAACAGCCACAGAAGTTCAGCATCTCAGAAATTATAACTATGTAAATTGAAGCAAGTTCTGGAGAAAATTCCTCCAGTTTTATGGAATTTAAGTTCAGGCCTTCAAGACTGATTTCCAAGGTAGATGCCTATATTCTGTCCATAACTTTAGACAACTGAGAGCTTTTTAGATCTGTTTTTTGAAGCTTTGTTTTTATAACCACATATCTTCTCAGTGGTCTTACAGAAGATCTACTTCACATCAGAACAAGCAATAGCAGTGTTAATGAGAACAGGATTTGTGACAGTATACTTTAACTCAGAGCTGCCCTAGGCTATGTGGGAACATTGACATAGCCATTTGTAATGCTAACTTCATACAATTAAAGAAAGAATTAAGAAAATGAGCTTTATGTCTGTATTTTGTGGGAACAATTTGGGTTTTCAACATTACTTCCTCTTAATACTACCAAGACATTCAGGTCCTGATCTTGAAATGAGTTCCAAGTGTCTTAAAGCCCATGTTCAGGCAGAGAACATTTCAGATTCAAGATCAATTTACCTTTCTCTCCCATTTTTAGGAAAAGTAAAACATATGATCTTCTGAAAGAGAACCAGTTAGATTCAACTTCTGCAGCCTGACTGGAAGCTTAAATCCATTTAGTAATAAAAGAAAACAATAGAGAGATTACTCTTCAGCCATAGACATGTCACTGCCAAAAAATGCCAAACTGGCAAAAGTTTTGGCTTTTACATTATGACATTTTAGATTAAATGCTTCTAAGGGACTGGTAGGCTAGCTGAGGAACACCTGGGTAGTTGTTCCATAGAGAAAGTATAGGGCACTGACCCATCACAGATCCAAGTTTGATAACAAACAATTTTATCAAGGGAATGGAGATTTTCACTCCTGTTCTAAGACACAGATTCAAGGCCAAATACTTAATGGGGAAGAAAATTCAAGGCTTACAGCTCCACTGGTTCTCTCATAGTAGCATAGGTATGTGTACAGAGAAAAATTTCTGCTACACCATCTGTAAAATATACGTACCTCTAGGGCTAGCAGAGACAGTCTCTTCATTCATTTAAATGTAATCATGTTAATAACAATTTCATCTTTTTTGGATTTAAAAAAATTCTTATTTATGTCAGTAACGAACAGCA
Organism: Scolopax mira; assembly: GCA_004320125.1. NCBI lineage: Eukaryota > Metazoa > Chordata > Aves > Charadriiformes > Scolopacidae > Scolopax > Scolopax mira. The sequence goes on along the minus strand of BJBW01010618.1, from coordinate 69,544 downwards.
TATTACTGTGCTGTATACAACTGGCTACTCTCAGCTTATGTCCTGAAGTCCTCTGTCACTCATGTTGTAAGAAAAAAATCCTCTTCAATAAGATTCTCTGCATTTCTCAGTGAAGAATCAGCTGAACAGTAATGTAAGCCAAGCAATTGCTAAAGTTCACCTTTGAAATGACTGGCGTTCAGCGTATGAAGTTTACTAAATTGCGCAGGTGTTTTGGGGGATTGACAGCAGTGCAGCAGTGGGAAAAAAAAAGGCTTTGTAATTACTATTCCACACTGGCACGATAATAGCATAGGCAGGGTGGATCTGGTTTTACAGTGACTGACGTACTTTGCAATGCCTGAAAGTAAAAGACCTCCCAGCTACAGAAATGAGATAAACTTATCATTTTTTTATTATGCCTTCATGTGTCTTCTTCTAGCATCACATGCATTTCATCTGAGCTTTCAGTCCAAGAAAACCTGCAAGTTTCTTCTTTTATTGCACAAATTTATTGTCTTCAGTGACAAATAGTTACATAAATATATACTGTACAGAAAAAGATTGTCTAAATAAGACTTGGAATGAACTTGAGTTACTGTTTTCCAAAATGCCATATCTTGAAAACACGTATCCTCTCCTCATCGCAGGCCTGAGGTTTGCAAGCAATCAGCCAGAAGACCTTCAGTCTATCCAAGCTTTAGAAAGATAAAGGGGAAAGACAAAGATATGAAAGGGAATCTAAGCACTGATCCCTGTAAATACATCTGAAAATAACAACTTTCTGGCATATGTCAGAACAAACTTTGCCAGGAAAATACTATGATGTTCCCAAGTCATTCCTAATAATTTTTATTTTTTTTTTGATTCTAAGGTGTCTTCCCTGGGTGAGCAGATTTTCCTTCCTCACACAGCCTAAATCAGCCCAAGCCCAGTTGCTGGGCAGAGGGAGATAAGTGTCCTGTTAGGCCTTGCTGTGGACCACTGCAGCACACTCCTGCCTCTGTTAGAACGAAAAACAATCTAATCTACCTGTCTAGACAAGGCTTTGCTCTGGTCTGATCCCTCTCTTTGGTGTTGCTTGTGACATCCAGAAATTTGACGAGGAAAGCAATTATTGATCAGTCTGAGGTGTGTTTTGCTGTGATAATTGTCTAAGCATGACTGAGTGATGCCCCTATAGATAGGTGCTTACTTATTTCCTGAGGCATGTCGTCCTTAGAATGACAGAAACATTGATAAGGAAGAGGACAAAATGACTAACTTTGATGGAGTTTGTGTTGAAACATCTGCTGCTTGTCAACATGGGAGGCAGAAGGAGTGATTTATTAGTAGTTAAAAAAATGAAAACTCTGTCTTTCTCTTCTCCTAAACTATTTTCTGACTATGAATGCTCAGTAAGTCCCCATAAAGAGAAAGTACTGCCCCATTACATGTATGTTTTTACTTTGATTACATTATAACTTGCCACACACATAATAACACATTCTTTCAGACTTCACGTAACTTCTGCCGATTAAGAAAACTGGCCAGTAAGTCACTGAATGGAACAGTGACAATCTATGGGGAAGACAAATCGTGGCTTTAGTCTTTAAGATTTTTTTTCTCCTGTGCAGAATCTAAATATTTTTAGGATCCTGAACAGAACATAAATGAATACAAAGATATTTGGTGACATTTCCTACTCCCTGAATGCATACCAAACACAGACCTGTAATTTTCCCCCATTGTTTTAATGAGAGTAATTTCATTTGGATTAATCCTTTCTTTCAAGCTCAGCTCTGCATGGGCACTCTGCAGAATTCTGGCTTCCACATCAAGAGGAGATCTGAGAGGAATTAGCCTCCAGAAAGCAAAAATTACATCAAAGTACTTGCCCAGAACATGGCAGCATGTACAGAGTTGGGGTACTGCTGCCTGTTGGAGGAAGACACACACCTTCTCTTTTTTTGGCTCTGAAGCCCTGAAGAACAAAGGTTCTTTGAGAGTCACAGCCACGTCACTGGGGCACGGAAAAGGGATGCGGTGCAGGAGTCTGCACTCTCCCCTTCAGTGCCTGTGGATGGTAAGTAGATGGGCATAATCAGATCATTGAAAGACAGTAGCCATTGCAGTATTTCTACCATCACAATTGCAAAACATACCACCCCCAAAAGATAAAACCTCAAAACCTTAGATCCCTTTAACCGGAATGTTAAGAAAACCAAAAGCATTAGAAATAAGAAGAAGTGATCATAACAGCACAATGCTTTTAAACAGAAATTAGTCATCTGTCTGCCTGCCTATCTGTAATTTAAAGAATGAAGCTATGCCTATGTCAAACGAGTATTTTTTCCCCCAGAGGACACAGAGTTTAATCAAGCTTCACTACCTAGTAACCTTTTGTAAATGGTGAGGTATGACTGACATCAGAGTAGAACCGAAAACCAGAAGATATTTAGGTTCAAAGCTGGATGTAAAGATGTCAATCTCACTAATGCAAGTTAGTGTGAGTATATATATTGATTTAAATTGAGCAATTTCTATTTTCTGCACAAGCAAGAAGCAGGTCAGAAGTTGAAAGCAAAAAAACAAAGTAAATGCCTGAAGGAGGTCTCATTCCACGCTTTGGGCCTCATTCTGATCCTGTCAACATTGCATCAGCATATCTCCATCAATCTGATTTACATTACCGTTTTGATGGAAATTAAAATGCTTTAGTAAAGCTTTCTTCAGACATTGTTTTGTCTGAAAATCTTTAAACTTCCTTTTTTCCCCATATCTTTTTCCTTCGCACACTTTTAAACAACAAAGCATCAATAAGAGATCAGGTTATTTGCAGGTCTTGGAATATTTTCACCTTACACAAAAGCACACTGGCTGGAATCTGCTTCTGTGTTCTGATTCATCAGCTACTTCCATCGCAATAAATAACATGAGGGTAGCAAAGAATAAAACATTTTTTTCTTTTTGTGCCACATGCAATTACATCTTTTTTAAGCGGTCCAATAATTGCATTTTAAACCGCACTTGTTTATTATTCTCTTTTTGCCATATCTAAATTGATTTCTATTGTTTTACTAAATAGTTACTAAAGCCATGTGAGGGAGAAAAAAACCCCAACACTTTCAAGCAAACAATTCAAGTCTGTATGTTAATCTGTACCTTTAAATAAACAGCAGTAATTAATGGGAGTTCGGCACCTTGCTGTATTGTACAGTGACAGGGATTAAACACTGGCACTGCAAAATGCCAGTTTTCAGTTTGTGCATTTGTAGACCCTTCAGAGCCATGAACTGACATTTGCAATCTTTGTCAGTCAAAAAAAAATGGCAAATTCAGTTAAATTTAGTTCTGCCATTCAAATGGAATAAAGGTCGTCACCTGCCCCTTTTGTGATTTGATTAGCCAGGGACTGAGTTTATTTGCCTGAAGAAAGACATATTAAAAGGGCCTGATTCTGCAACTATTGCCCCGTCTCAGCAGCTCAATTGGTTTAAATTATTCATTATTAACTGACTTAGCTATTGCTGTTTATTTAAGAGTACAGACTAATATATAGCCCTGAAGTGTTTGCTTAAGTGTTTTTCCTTTCCTAGAGTTCTCAGAACCAGCAGCCAGTCTGAAAAACAATTAAATACATTTTTAAATTATAAAAATGCATATATTCAATAAATATAATTTATAATTCAATTACCTGGCTTTTTGAAATGCTGTAGTTATGTGTGGTTTACATTACACAAAATATTTTTATTGACTTCATTTGAACTGCTCATGTAAATAAAGACAATCCCTACCCCCAAGAAGAAAAGGAAACTCTGAAACAAGCTCCTGAAAGCCAGCTCATTTGGTGTATAAAGCCCGGACAAAAGCACTGTGCTTGTAAGGAGAAATATGCTTGTAAGGATGTGCAGAAAACAGGCTCTGCAATCCTCTCCATATGCTGCTCCCACCTTTGTGGCATTCTCCTCTCTCCTCTTCACACACTCCCTCAAGTTTTGGAGGTTAGGAGCACAGCAGATGACAGGCATCCCTTTTTGGCCCAGTACTTCTTGTAAAAACTGGATTTCCTGAGGTTACCGTGAGACCGGATTGTGGCAGAAGCCCAAGTTGAGGACTTCCAACTTCGAGCAATGCCAGTGCTAGTTCCAGTAGAGCAAATCTCTGTGCTGTGGAGGTGGACTATATGGATTAAATACTATCCGTAACGGGGTGGGAAGGGTGTTCTTACTTCTTAGCTGCCAGACTGAACTCCAAACCTCTTTTCTTTCCAGGGACAACAACATCAAGGACAGCCGGATAGATCTCGGCAGAATTGGCAACTTGGCCTCGAATAATTCCTGTTGGAGATGGGACCAAAGTTGTATTTCCTAACGGTTTAAGCAACATTTTAGAAACAAAGCCTCCAGGGATAATAGTAAGGATTACTAAATAGCCAGCACATAACCTGCTGATTAAACACACAAGTGAATGTTCATAACACACTTTTTCACTGTGCTGGACTGAAGGGGACATGCTATAGGTGCACCACAGGTCAGGTTCCAGTGTTGCAGTGTTGCAGTACGATGGCATGAAGTAAAAGAGTTTGTTCATTAGCATATGAACCAGCTCTCCACAGAAAGTGGTAGAACTGCAGGAGAGGAAAAGCCATTTTGCTTTAATAATAACAGGCTGTAAGAGGCAATCCCAGGTACAAAATGATCAAGTGACCAGAGCCAGTTCAGTGAAGAATGATAGCATTTTATGCTCAACACTTCAAGATTAAAGTCTTTAGTTAGCTAAGCATAATGTGAATCAGTTTCATGTATAATGTATTGTGTGAGCCTGTAGCCAGTATGATACAATGTAAGCAATTCCATTTAGTGCAATTTGACTATAGCTAGTACAGAATAATTGGAGTCAGTTTCTAGCATGCTAGAATTTGAGTCAAATATGATAGGGAAAAGAATTTGATACATAATAATATGGAGGCGAAGATAATAAGCAATGATGTGGATGAATAGTTAATATGCTATAATGCTGAAGTCATTTTAATAGGTTAGGATGTGATTTGGAGTCCAGTGTTCCTATATGCAGACAAAAGCCTAATGCATCACGGTAAAAAAAGGAGACTATTAAGGAACAGTATAAATAATACTACATAGCTGCATTTGAGGAGAGCATAACATCAAATACTGTAGTTTTCTCAAATACAAGAATGAGCAAATAAACATTTACTGGAGGATAAAACATGGCTACTCAAGTGAACACGCGGAATGCTTCCGAGCAGCTCCTCACATTTCAGAGGCAGCGAAACGCTGCACGGGGCAATTCTGACTCCTGCTCAGGAACTCAGCCCTTTCTGCATTTTTTCCCATTATTAGAAGCAGTTGTAACAGTGCTAGCCCCTTTGGTACTCCAGGCCTTAGTTTTACAATCTGTTGTGCAAACACTACAGTCTGATGACCTGTCTCTTCCATGAGGTTAATAATGTATGGTTAATTAAAGAACTACAGCATTTCAAATCAAAAACATAAACATTAACATGACATAGACGTCTCTGGGTTTCTAAAGTAACTCCAGAAAACACCAAAAATATGCTATTATTGTGACTTGGACCATGTTGGATTTAATCCAACAGTCACTAATTCATTGAAATTTTACTTTTTTTTCTTTTTTTCCTCTTCCTAACTTTTCATGAGGCTAACCCCGTGTACATGAGAAGAACTCATTTATGAGCATGTGCTAATCAGTTCTGACTACAAGTTAAAGTCATCCCTGAGCAAACAGAAAACTATTCAGCTTAGCAATAAAGTTAAATAATTATTACCAGGCTATGTGATGTGACTACAATGTGACATTGAAATGACTATGGTGTGATTAGAATAAGAATGTTGTGCGTCTGTGATGTTACTAGAATGAGGCTATAAAACGTCTGTGATGCCATACTGCTGTGATATGACTAGTGTCAGGAAAAATGTGTGCATTATTAACGCATACATAAACATGCCGTATTTCAGAAGCAGACTGCATTACACAGAATGCTAGTAGTTCTAATTATCTCCTTTATTAATGGCTGTTCTGCTTTGTATTTTAAAAGACGAAAAGAATTGCATACTTAATTCATTCACAGAACTCTAAGTGGTTTGGCAGTATGGTTGCTCCTTCATGTCGCTTGCTTGACTTTCGGTGCTGGGGCTCTCGCCATCCTTCCTGTATCACTTAATGAACATTTTTCTTAAACTATTATTAGATCCAGTTCCGTTTGCTACTATTACTTGATGTCATCAAAACCAGGATCAATTTTTTTTCCTGCGTGCATCTGTAACAGGAGTCTTTTGGACACAAATACAAAGCACGGCAGAACTAAAGAGTGTTTAATCTTTACACATCGTGGCATTACAGGATGTGCAGTGTCCACATGCCCAGTGTCCGCATCCGTGTGACTAGCAAGGCTACGTACATTTATCAGTATGTACCACACAAAATCCAAGCCATGCAAATCACTGACCTCTGCCTGACACAAACAGCTTCCACCATTAGTTAACAGCGCGTCGCACGTGTACACGCATATGGGAGTCTAAAGGTAGGAGACTGCATCTGAAAATGTACAATCTTTGAGGTAGGAGCTTGGATTTGTAGTTGTGTTTGGGCCAATGCTATCGACTGGAAACGCATAAATTATCTAGACGCAGCACCGCACACAGAAAAAGTCAAATGCTGATGTTATCTTTGTTTTTTTTGTATGCATATGTATTCGAAAGGCTCAAACAGAAAGAGCAGCCAGCGTGGCCACGTACGCAGGCACACTAAATTGGATAGGCACAGTGTCATACGGCTCGCAAGTTCAAGCTGAGAAAAGCCAGCAATAAAAGCACAGTCAAATGAAGGTTCATTCATGCTTCAGAAAACGTTGAAAAAGGCACTACATATAATGCACTATATATAATGCACCATAATTGTCTTCTTGTCACACTTTTGAGGTCATTCATATCGTAACGCATCGGCATTTTATTACACTGTCTTCCAGGCACGTGACGCTTCGTTGTGGCTAGCTGGATAATTTACCTGTGTCATTTACGGGGAAGGAGAAATGATCACTTTTATTATGTATCAAACCACAGAGGGGAAGGTTTTCCAGTTCGACGTCGGAGCAGACAAAACCCAAACCAGCAGAGCAGCTCTCCTCAATCCTCTCTCCTTCGGCGAGCTGACCCTTCGGGAAGGGGAAGGAGAAAGGTGTGCAGGCGTAAATGGGAGCCGAGACAGGGCTGGAGTCAGCGCAGCCTGAATTATAGATGAAAAGGCATCTATTAAATATAAAGCCGAACCGCGCGGAGGAGGGCCGGAGCAGGGTGTTTCCTCCGGTCCAGGCCGCGGAAGCTGCGCGGCCACCGGCGCGTCGGACCCCCGCAACAGCTGCGCGGGCGGCGGCGCTTCCCCGCTTCCCCCCCGCGCAAGGGGGACCCGGCGTGTTAAACCACCCCCCACCCCCCTTAAAAAAACACCAACACAACAACGCACCACCAACCCACATCAAATTCCTAATTTTTTCCATTTTACCGCGGGGCTACCAACCGGTTGATCTTCTCTCCGCGCCCGCCCGCTGCGCTTCCCGCTTCCCCCTCCCCCCCCGCTTCCGCGGCGCTGCGCCCCCAAACGCGGAGCGCCCGCCCGCCGTGATCCCCTCCTTTTCCCCGCGCCGCCTCGCTCGCTCCCCCCCCCGCCCCCCGCGCGGCCCGTCTCGGCGCAACCGCCTAAACCCTCCCGCGCGCGGCGGAACCTGCGCGGCGGCCGGCGCGCGGGGGAGCGACGTGCCCGGCGGCCAATGGCAGGGCTGCGCTTCTCCATCCACCGCCCCCGCCGGCGCGGGCCAATGCGGTGCGGCGGGAGGGGGGGCCTCGCGCTGCTCGCGCCCTCCCTCTGGGCTTATTGAGAGTTATATCAAGAATTTCAGTTCAGAGAGAGAGAAGGAAAGGAGAGAGCGTGTGTGAGGGAGAGAGGCTGGGAGGGAGGGAGAGAGAGAGGGAGGAGGGAGGGAAAGCGCCGTCGCTTCCTCCCATCACTAAAGCAATAACCTATTAGGATTTTTATTTTTTTTTAATTTTTATTTTTTAATTTTTTTTTTTAATTTTTTTTGGCGTGTGTGCGTGCGTGTGGGCAGCTGTCACCCCAGAGAGAAAGAGGGAGAGAGAAGCACCGCCAGACCAGACCAACTCTTGTCATTTCCAGTAAGAAGTTGCAGACTTCTGCCTCCCCTCTGCTGGGAGAGGGATGGGAATTGTGGGCAGCGCAGGGTGGAAAATACCCCCGCTCTAAAGAAGTGCACCGGATTTTTTTTTGCTCGCTGCTTGTTTGTGTTGTTGCGTGCACATTAAAAACACCCGAAGGATCGCCGCTCCATAGAAGGGAAACGTGGAGAGGATGACTAACGACAGAACTGTGAATTTGTTCCCTGGAGTTGCTCATTTGCCACCCCGGAGCAACACATATCTCAAGGAGGAAGCGTTTGGCTGCTGCTGATTTCTCCAAAATTGGTGGTTTACCAGATGCATTGTGCTGGGTCTGCTGGAACAGATCATTGCTTAAGCTGCAGCAGATCGTCCAAGGTAGACAACCAACGTAAGTGCAAAGTTACCCATACACACTGTGATGCATTTCATTTAAAGGGAGGAGAAAAAAAAAAAAAAAAAAAAAGAAAAAGCTAACACGCAGTATATATTTATCTAAGGAAAGAATCAGCAGGGTTTCGCGTTCAGTTGATGTTGGTGGCAAAGGCTCACCTACTCGCTGTCTCTGCATCCCTACCTGCATCACTCTGCTGGAAGTAATCACGGGCATCAGCTACCGTGCAGCTTAATGCAGATAAGATTAGTGCTCAGGGGCTGCCCGGCTCTGCCAAACTGTAGGTGCTGGCAGCCTTGCACCCGGATCATTCGCGGTTAGCAGAGCATGCAAACAGAAGTCTGCCTGTCCCTTTGGGTTTTTTTTTTTTCCTTTTTTTTTTTTTCCCCCTACCTGCATTATTAGTCTGCAGTATTCATGTGTGGCAGCTGCTAATAACATCCTGAAGGGAGGTCAGTGTCAATGAGGAAAGGCTGCACCTTTTTTCCTCCCTCTCGTCATCAGAAAATATATCTTCGCCCCCCCCCCCTCCCCCCCATCTGTAAACATGTTGGCTGCTCCTAAGTTGCAGTTGGAATTTCCAGCCTCCTGATTTAGACTGTGTTTAAAAACAAACAAATAAAGTTTAAGGTTATTAACCAGAAGGAGAAGTATCCAACATCTGGAGAGGAAACATTCAGCTGAGAGTGTAAGAAACTGTAAGTCCTGTTATTGTCTCATCAGTTAGCAGGGATGTGAAGTAGCCAGTGACGACTGCTGCTGCAGCAGCATGTCCGGGTGGTTATTTCCCAGTACGATAGCTGTGGAGAGGGATGAAAGGCACAAGGAGCTGGGAAAATTCTGGTTTGCAAGAGCTAAAAAATATGTATGGAAGCAAACAACAAATTGCATTTGGCAGCTGACATAGCAGTTAGAATCCAGAAGTAGTGCGGGAAGATTTTTTTTTACTTGCACCAAATGGCTGGGTGGAGGAGGGTAGAGGGGGAATGCACGTTATGGATTACTCGGTGTACCAAGAAATTATTCAGAAAGTACGTGTCGAAACTGTGGCTACCCTTAATCCTGCAAGTAGTTATTTCCATTCTCCCTCTGTGCAAATGCAGCCAACGGGATATTGGTGCATTTGTCTGGAGGGATTGCTTATAAAAGGGAGCAGTAGGAAAATGTACTGCTGCAAGTGTGCGTTGCAAGAACAAGTAGTAGTTGGTGATTGTGGATTTGTCATGCCTAAAAAACCAATAATGCTGTTCTGTGTGGTTGTGTTGACAGTGCTGTCTCCAAATAAGAAATGAGATGTAATGCATCCTGCAGTCCATGCATGCCTCCTCTTGCAAATCGCGCATCATTCCTCTGTGGAAACCTTTAAGTCCTAAAGTCCGGGAAAAGAGAATAAAAACATTATCATGGACCTGAGGGATTTTTACCTGTTGGCTGCTTTGATTGCCTGTTTAAGGCTGGATTCTGCTATAGCTCAAGAACTTATTTACACTATTAGAGAGGAGCTGCCTGAAAACGTACCCATAGGGAACATACCAAAGGACCTGAACATTTCTCACATCAATGCTGCCACAGGGACCAGTGCCAGCCTTGTCTACAGACTGGTGTCTAAAGCAGGGGATGCCCCTCTGGTCAAAGTGTCCAGTACCACTGGGGAAATCTTTACGACATCCAACAGAATAGACAGAGAAAAACTCTGTGCTGGAGCTTCCTATGCAGAAGAAAATGAGTGCTTCTTTGAACTTGAAGTGGTGATTCTCCCCAATGACTTTTTTAGGCTGATCAAAATAAAAATCATTGTAAAGGATACTAATGATAATGCACCTATGTTTCCATCTCCCGTCATCAATATCTCCATCCCAGAAAACACTCTGATCAACAGTCGCTTTCCAATCCCATCAGCAACAGATCCTGACACAGGGTTCAACGGTGTGCAGCACTACGAGTTGCTAAATGGACAGAGTGTCTTTGGACTGGATATTGTAGAAACTCCAGAAGGAGAGAAATGGCCTCAGCTGATTGTGCAGCAGAACTTGGACCGAGAGCAAAAGGACACCTATGTGATGAAAATCAAAGTGGAGGATGGAGGTACCCCCCAGAAATCCAGCACGGCCATCCTGCAAGTCACAGTAAGTGATGTCAATGATAACAGGCCAGTGTTTAAAGAGAGTCAAGTAGAGGTTCACATACCAGAGAACGCCCCTGTAGGCACTTCTGTAATTCAGCTTCATGCTACAGATGCAGATATAGGAAGCAATGCAGAAATCAGATACATTTTTGGTGCCCAAGTCGCCCCTGCAACCAAAAGATTTTTTGCTTTAAACAACACCACAGGGCTGATTACAGTTCAGAGGTCCTTAGATCGAGAAGAGACTGCTATTCACAAGGTGACCGTGCTGGCTAGTGATGGTAGCTCTACACCGGCTCGGGCGACTGTTACCATCAATGTCACTGATGTAAACGATAACCCTCCTAACATAGACCTCAGGTACATAATAAGTCCCATCAATGGCACAGTGTACTTATCTGAGAAAGATCCCATCAATACAAAGATTGCCCTAATTACAGTTTCAGATAAGGACACTGATGTGAACGGCAAAGTGATCTGTTTCATTGAGAGAGAGGTCCCCTTCCACTTGAAGGCGGTTTACGACAACCAGTATTTGCTAGAGACCTCTTCCTTGTTGGACTACGAGGGCACCAAAGAATTCAGCTTTAAAATTGTTGCTTCTGATTCTGGCAAGCCCAGTTTGAACCAGACTGCCCTGGTAAGAGTTAAACTGGAGGATGAAAATGACAACCCTCCGATTTTCAGCCAGCCTGTAATTGAGCTGTCAGTTTCCGAAAACAACCGGCGTGGTCTATACTTAACAACTATTAGTGCCACAGATGAAGACAGTGGGAAAAATGCAGACATTGTTTATCAGCTTGGCCCTAATGCCTCCTTTTTTGATCTGGATCGAAAGACAGGAGTTTTGACAGCCTCCAGAGTTTTTGACAGAGAAGAGCAGGAACGTTTCATTTTCACTGTTACAGCCCGAGACAATGGCACCCCTCCTTTGCAGAGTCAAGCAGCTGTAATTGTTACTGTGTTGGATGAAAATGACAACAGTCCCAAATTTACTCATAATCACTTCCAGTTTTTCGTATCGGAGAACTTACCAAAGTATAGCACGGTGGGGGTGATCACGGTGACCGATGCGGATGCCGGGGAAAACAAAGCGGTGACCCTTTCCATCCTGAATGACAATGAAAACTTTGTGCTGGATCCATACTCTGGAGTTATAAAGTCCAATGTTTCTTTTGATCGAGAGCAGCAGAGCTCCTACACCTTTGACGTTAAGGCAGTGGATGGGGGGCAACCTCCTCGCTCTTCTACAGCGAAAGTAACCATAAACGTCATGGATGTTAACGATAACAGCCCCGTTGTCATCTACCCACCTTCTAATACTTCCTTTAAGCTAGTCCCACTCTCGGCAATTCCGGGATCGGTGGTAGCCGAAGTGTTTGCTGTGGATATAGACACTGGAATGAATGCCGAGCTGAAGTACACAATTGTAAGCGGAAATAACAAGGGTTTGTTTCGGATTGATCCAGTGACAGGTAATATCACTCTGGAAGAAAAACCAACTCTTAATGATGTGGGGCTGCATCGCCTAGTTGTCAACATAAGCGATTTGGGTTATCCCAAATCCCTGCATACTCTTGTGCTTGTATTTTTGTATGTAAATGATACTGCTGGAAATGCCTCTTATATTTATGACTTGATACGCAGGACTATGGAAACACCTTTGGACCGGAACATAGGGGACAGTAGCCAACCCTACCAAAACGAGGACTATCTCACGATCATGATTGCTATTGTGGCAGGTGCCATGGTTGTCATAGTGGTGATATTTGTCACGGTTCTGGTTCGCTGTCGACATGCATCCAGATTCAAAGCTGCCCAGAGGAGCAAGCAAGGTGCTGAGTGGATGTCTCCCAATCAGGAGAACAAGCAAAACAAGAAAAAGAAAAGGAAGAAAAGGAAATCTCCGAAGAGCTCTCTTTTGAACTTTGTGACCATTGAGGAGTCCAAACCTGATGATGCAGTTCATGAACCTATCAACGGGACAATAAGCCTTCCAGCGGAGCTGGAGGAGCAAAGTATAGGAAGATTTGATTGGGGTACAGCACCACCAACGACCTTTAAGCCTAACAGCCCTGATCTTGCCAAGCATTACAAATCTGCCTCTCCACAGTCTGCTTTTCATCTCAAACCTGACACTCCAGTTTCAGTGAAAAAGCACCACGTGATTCAGGAACTCCCGTTGGACAACACCTTTGTTGGTGGTTGTGACACCCTTTCCAAACGCTCTTCCACTAGTTCAGATCACTTCAGTGCCTCAGAGTGCAGCTCCCAAGGAGGCTTCAAGACAAAGGGCCCCTTACACACCAGACAGGTAAACGAGCACTTTTACTGGTCTATAAGTACTGCATACAAGTGCCCGATCAACCAGTATTAAAAGTGCCACTATGTTGTGGGTGTTTTTTCTTTCAGTCTAATTTAATTTAGTTACATTATGGGGGGAACAAAAAAAAAAAACCAAAACAAAACCAACCAAACACAAAAAAACCCACACCTTGACCCCTTTATTATTTACCTGGGGCTTAACCATGCATTTGTGAAATGCCTCTGATACTTTGGGCTTTGAAGAATACTGATTGTTAAAGGACTGTTACGCATCTGTGCATGTGCCCATACATGTGCATAAACAAAACTGAAAAAAAAAAAGACTTTTTTTTTTCTCCCCAGTATTTTACTGTCCAAATGTAAAAGTTATTAAAGACAAAAACCTGTTTCCTTATATGCCAATTTTCAGTCAGAAAATTTGACTGTTTCAAGACTGAATGGATTTGTACATTCAGTTTCAAATTTCAAAGTGAGTTGGCTTGAGTTTCTTTTACAGTTCAAGCTGATTTGGAACCTTGCGAAGTTAGTGTTACAAAAGGGGTTAATTTTTTTTCCCTAACAAAGACAGCCAAATTTCCATGCTACTTCATCTGTGAAGCACGTGGTTTGTTGGTAGGATATAAACTAAGCCATACGGAAGTCTTCCTCTGTTTTGAGTTCCAAATGATTTTGTTGTAATGGGTGAAAGTTGGTATCGCATCGACAAGTTGTTGCGTATTTTAAAAAACGGCCAAAGCATACTTTTGAAGGGAATGCGTTCTCTGAATACATCTGATTTATGCAGAGAAAAAAAAAGAAAAAGAAAAAAGTCAGCCCATTGTAAATATTTTCTCATCCTAGTAATGCATAAACGATCTGTCATAACTCGTTTTTAAACTGTGAAATACGCCATATGAAGAGGGATTAGGAGGCTGAGAAACTCATATTTCAACCAAATCCAGCATTAGTTTTTCTTAGGTCTAATAATTCCTTGCTAATAAAGATTTAAATGCGGCGCTGTCTTAATTTGTTTCATTGGTGCTCGTCTTGGGCCACCAGGCGAGCGTGTTCGGGGGGCAGCCTGTAGATGGCACTAAGGCACCACGTCGCTTACGCTGGCCGGCTGCCAGCCCTGCAGTAGCTAGGGGAAGGGGCGGGGGGGGGGATTTGGCGGGGGGGTGTGTGTGTGTGTGGAGGGTTGGGGGGAGGTGGAGGAAGGAAGGATGTGTTACAGCCAAAGAACCTTTTATTTAATGATAGTCGCACTGGAGCGGTCAGTAGTTAGGTTTGCGTGTTGCCGTGCTTGGCTTTCGGTTGCCCCCGCTTTCCCGGCGTGAGGAGTCGCGCTCGTTGTTCCTGCTGGCCCTGTACCCTCCCAAGTTATGGTGATTTGTCTGGCTTTATTAGGGATGTGAACCTTAGAGAAGCAAGTGAGATACGTTTAGCCTTGTCTTTGGGAAAAGATTTTGACAGTAGCAAAGTTTAGGATAAAGTCGTTCTTTTGCTGTTGCATTAGCCTTATCTGAGATGAATGTGACGTTCCCAGAACAGTGTCTTGACTTTGGGTGTCTGTAAAGTGTCACACTAACAAGATGCTAAGAATAAAACAAGCACTTTTGAGGCAGTTCTGCTAAAGTAACTGCTCTAAAAAACCTCATACTTACAACGAGACACTGAAAACATCGCAGAAGGCTCTCACAAAACCTTAACCTTTCTAGACTTTAAGGAAGGGTATACTCTCAGACCTGTTTTCAGGCAGTTACACAGCACAGCATATATGTACTGTCAGCATAAGTTAAGAAAAAGAAGAACCAATTTAAAAGAAAAAACCCAACAAATTTATAGAAGAGCTCTGAGTAATCTTTGGTTACTTGGCTGAAGTTTTCTGTCCAGTTTTAGTTACAAAATTTAACACCCTCAACCCACACATTCGCTTTCTGTTCTGAGATGTTCTTAATTTAGCTTAAATTAGCTTTCCAAACTCTATTAGGAAACACAAATTTAATCCCTCACAGCATCTAGAAGTATTTAAGACCCCCAAAATTATTTACCTGACAGAATGTATAAGCTCTTCACAGTCAAGTTGAAGATGAGGGAAAAAAAAAAACCCACCCCCAAACAAATCTACTGGCAGTATTTTCAGAGATACCTGTGTTAATTACATTAAATAACTGGTTTCACTTTAATAGTAGTATCAGCCATCATACCTGTTTATGAACCTGATATAAATTCCACCAAACTCTTAATTCTTCTAGGAGTCAGCAGATGCTGATGTCATATGATTTGGATTGCTCCCTGCAAAAGCTGTAATACTATATGTAACTGAAAATGTAGCTCTTTTTTAGGTAGAGAGTTATCTAAACTGAGCTTGTGCATTTTTATTCTGTGGTGAAGGAGATAGTGTCTTTTTTTTTTTCTCCTCCCCCCCCGCAATTACGAGTGTTACAGGATGTACAGGATGTAACCTTTTTATGCCCCCTTGTCCCTTTTGGCTGAAGGACTATAGCCAGCAATGGTAGTAATCATTAGCAGCCTTCCTATTATTCTGTCTGTAATTCCTGAAATTAGGATGCATTTTAACTAATATTCTTTGGCACAGGAGTTAAATACACTTCCATAGGTCTTTTGGTTTTTTTTAGATTTGTGATAAAGTGTGGCCTTTAAGCAAAGTATTCAGACTTAAAAATCTTACTGAATAGTAGTATGTTCTAGTGCCACAGTATCTGAAAACATTTTTAAAAATTCCTTTATGAAGATATACTTTGATCTGTGTCACTGTACCGTTATCTTGGGGTTTTAACATCATTAATTTATCTGTACCTAGTGTTAGAAGGTGCATTAAGTTACCTGTATATTCCACAAGTTTTTCTTTATGTGGTTTGCTAAGGGTGTGGGAATTGTTGTGGAGGATGCTAAGATATGGAAAGAAGAAACATAGGATTAATATATATCTAAGAAATACTATCATCCTCCATTATCGCTTACAGTTTATTTCAGTCCAAGGTAAATACACACGCAATGTATCTTGCAGATACTTTAATATTAATAGAGAGCTGAGACTTAAGTCCACACTTGGACTTCATTCAAGCAAAATCCTGTTACTTTTAATGGGAGCTTGGCCCTAGAAATCTGTTAGAACTGGGTCCTAAGTCAGAATTCAAGAACAGATTGTTCAATACACATTTCTTAGTATGTTTTGGTTATTTGGTTGGGGGTTTTTTTCTTTTTTTTTTTTTTTTCTCCTGGGTAATTTCTGTGCAATTGTCAATAAATTTAGCGGAAATTCTGTGATTAAGTCTTCACTTTGAATTGCACAGGCTGATGTTTCAGAAGTACCCAGTATAAAAACCAAAGCCTTCTTCAAGTGCCTATCTTGCAGTAAACCTGGTGGATGCTCTGAAAAGAGCATTTTTGAATACTTGAACTTGGGATTGTTCTAAATGCTAATTCACATAATTAGGAGTATGGAAAGGATGTTGCACACCACCAGCTTATATAGCTAAGCTTCCAAAATCAGTGTTATGACTCATAAAGAATACTGAAATCTATGCAGGCTTCTCAATCAGTGTTCTTTTCAGTATTTGATTGAACTTTAAAATGCATTTCAAATTAGTAAGACACTACACCAAACAGCTACATAGAAATACAGTTGAAGACGGCATGTTGTATTCTTCTATGTGAAAGACCTCATAAAAAGCAAATAAACAGAGAAAAAACTCCTACTCAGTGTCATTAGATTAACAATAGATGTTGAATAATAAAAGAAATTAGGGACAATTTACCATGGTTATCCCAGTTTTCAATTATAACAACTTCATTTAATCAGATTGGAAGTACAGCAGTGACAAATAACACAGGTTTAAAAATATGTATCAGTACAGGTTTTGAGCAAAACCTTCAGTCTTCATTCCTAATCAAATAGCATTTAGGCATGTGCTTAACTTTCATTTAAAATGGTGTGACTGAAGCAGATCCTTAAAGTCCAAATGACTTCAGATGTTGTCTTCAAGAAAGACAGCCATAAGCACACTCTAAGCACTTTTCTGAATCAAGACGATAATTTATAAATTTTGGAAATGTGCACAGTTCTAGTGGATTCAGGAAAGCTAAATGTATGTTAACACTGTCCTTTAATTTCTGTGCTCTGATGGCAGAAATTAAGGATTTGGTGCTTGACTGACACATTAAATGCATTTAATAATAAATGTATGTTTTTAATTATGTAGTCAATAATATAAGGTCTATGGAGCTTGCCTTACTCCTTTTTCAGTCAATGGACTTCTTGCCTGATCAAGGAACAAGTAGCCAGGCTCCAGCTGATCAGTTGCACATCACTTAAGCTTTCTGTGGCAAATTTAATTGATGTAATCTTACTCTGGAGTGTTTGAATTTGTAACTTTAGGGTTTATGTAACAGAAAAGAAAAGCTGAAAACATTAATGGCTCTTAATTTGATACGCTGAGAGTGGCAATTTCAAGGTGCATAAGTTGATGGAAATCTGCATTGGAACAGCACTGCAGAGTCTATGTTACCTGCAAAAATTCTGTAACCATAGCATTCCATAATTCTGTGTGCGGTATTATTTTATTATAGTGGCCTTGTTTTACCACTTAGTATATAAAAAAATACAATTGCATTGTTTGTTTTTTTTTTTAATGCTTAATTTGTTTTATGTGTTAGCATGGATATTAGTCTTGGGTGAGGACTGGTCACCTAGAAAAATGTCTGCATGTAAAATTCTATTGTTTTCTAGTTTGGTATATTTATATAACTTTATGTATCCTAAAATATTAGAAATGGTGAAAATGTACAGAGTATTTTTTCTATCCTTGTATGACTAAAAAATAGGTTGGCAAATTTTGCTCAACTGTCGAAAGAAATTCATCTTTGAGCTGAGACCAAGCATGGAAAATTTCAGCTGAAAAGAAGAATTTTTCAGAAAGTTAAGAGCATGTGAAAACTGAGGGTTATAATGGAAATCTGAACATAACCCTAAGCTATAATACCATTTTCAACAGTGACAGTAGAAATGCTAAACTTGAGTAGGGAACATTTTGTGTATATAGATACAGAAAGTAAAAGCTTAGCAAGCTTCATTTCTCTTTAAATGTTTCCCATGTAAAAAAAAAAAAAAATATCAGAATCACTGGGGTCTCATCTGTCCTGAATGCGCAAAGCCAAGGTTTCACAAATACTAATAAATTTGTGTCACACATAGGAGTGAGAACTGAATCTTGAGAGTTTAATGCTATTGGAATTTTGTGATAATGTTCTTTTGTATGCAGGAACAAGGGAGGATCTTTTTAGTTTCCATTTCAGATTTTCACTTCCAAAGAATCCATTCTTCTCGCACAGCAAAACCATATCAGCCGCACTTTATTGACAGCAATTTTATTGTAGCTAGAGGCTTACAGTAAGCTGTTTATTGCTATTCCCTAACTTGGTTGACAGCAATTGGGGAATTAATTTTCTTGCCCCTGATGTGCTTTCTTGGGTATAAACAACAGATGTTAAAGATATGAAACTGTGACCCATTTACATTAGCAACTCTTTATGGGCACGGTCTACCTGTCGAAGTGCAGGTTTCAAGTCCGAAGGTAGGTTGCTTTATCAATTCTAGGATTCTTATTTTTGCAATAGAACTGCTCCTATAAACATATTCTGTACATGGGTAGAAATGTTTTACCTAATGAACTGGTCCTCATCTAGGCAAAGTCAATTCAAAAACAGCTGAGTTCAAGTTTCATTTATATCAGGAGATGCTGCATCTTCTTACTGTAGCGTTTAATTGCACCGAACATACAGAATATAACTGACAAAATTAACATACCATGTTCTGAAAGATCTAACAGGAATTACAGCTGATACCTGAATTTCTGGTATCACTTCTACCACAAAATATCATGGTTGTCTATAAAATTTACACTCAGAAGTTTCCTCAGTTGCTACTCAAGTAAAGCCATCTCACATACATTCTGTAATATCCCTGTCTTTGCTGAAGGAAAAACAAACACACATAAAATCATATATTACTTTTCTCAATTATTACTGCTTTGACTTTCCAGCCTGTAGTGGAATGTATGTAAAATGATTTATCCCAATAGACTGGGCATTTAATCAGTTCATTTCTGGTTTACATCAGATAACATTCCATTGACTGGAAAAAGATTTTCCAGGCTGTAGATAAGAAATGAATAGTTGCTATCGTATTTTACTGAAGTATAGGGGGAGAGGGTCATCTTTTGTTCCTTTCCATTGGCGTCTTTTAGCAAGACATTTACAACGTAAGGGGCTTTAGCATCTTGCCTAACTGAGATTTTAAGTGCTTGTCTAGACACAAAACACGTATCTTCTTAACTGCTTCTTTATAATTAAAATACCATTCAAAAAAGTTCCTTCAAATATAGTTGCAATAATTTTGTTGTAATGGATTGTATTCTGGTGAGCTGAAAACTCTCTCTGGAAACAGAAATAGCCATTACTGACAGAAGACGACCTTAAATTGGTATTGCTGCAATATTACATCGGTCATACGATTATGAAAACTTCAGATGAATAAACAGATGAACCTGTTTTGTATAGGAACATTGTTGTAGCCATATATTATTCTTAGGACCTAAGGATTCAGGGGAGCATTTAGGCTACTGTGGTTTTAATATTAAATTTATATTGATCTTGCTAAAAATAATCTGGACTTTCAAATCTTGTAATGATTTTGCCTGCATTCTCTTTTTAGTTTACATTTTTTTGACTACTGTGGTTTATTTATGATAACACAGAGAAAGGTGTTTAAAAATCAGATTTGTAGTCATGCTGAAGTGTCCAACTTGTACCAATCTCAAAAGTTACTCATTCTTTGTTTCTTCTTCTTGTTTCTTTTGCAGCTAGTGAGTTGCGGGGGAGATTTGTTTTAATGTCTTGGCATGGGTTGTCCTTCATCTTCTGTTGCACAGAGGGAAAATTGAGTAATTCAGCATTTGTCAGGATTTGTTGTTGTGTAGTGTCTGTGGTTTTCTATGAGCTGATGTTGTAGTTTTGGCATGTCTTTTGTGAAATGCCACATGAAATTTTTTTGTGCACAAATATTAATAGTATTAGTTGAAAGTTATTCTGCAATATGCACAACTTCTGGCTACAAGAGGAATATAAGGAGCCCTTTCTTAGAGTAACAGTTCAACATTGGAAGCTAAATCCAAACTGGGGAAAATCTGCTGGTTTACAGCATCCACAGCTCTTCCTGATGTTAACTTCTTTATAAAAGCAATAGGATGATGTTGAGATAATATTTCCAAAATCAAAAAAGTATGTAAAATTAATTGTGAGTCAGGTGAATTATAAATCATTTTATTTTGAGCTGAATTTGATAAAATGTGGAGGATCAGCTGTCAGATTTTTCTTCCTTCTTTGTTTCTTTCCTCCCTCAGGTTTGCAGAAACAAGATCTAGGTAGCATTTTAAAATAGCAGCCTCTCCTTACTCCACAAAATTAAATCAGATATTCTCACTGGCTGATCGCTAAAAGAGGATAGCTGTTGATACTGATTTGTAAACCACTTAGTAGCCTCAAACTAATGTTCATCCATTCTCCCTCATTTCTTCCAGCCAAAGTGTTAGATACAACTACTTTTATTTGTAATTTTGCAGGATATTCTTAGTACATTCTAGGCTTTCATATGTTACTAGTAAGAAAACTGTGATTGATTTTCTTAATTGTTAAAAATAGTTAAATATCTTCCTGAACAATATTTCTGATCAAATGAGCTACTGTAGCCTATACCTTATATGGTCATACAGCCTTTAGAACACCAAAAAAAAAAAAGAAAAAAAAAGTAAGAGGAAGCCCTTGCTTGAGACGTGAATGGTAGTTGTCATTCTTACAGCCTCTTGTTGATTGGTAGCTAGCAGTAATATATGGCTAAACCTGGTAGATACAAATTTCTCTCTCATAATCTATGCTCCTTCAAAACACATAAGGTTATGGAGGCAATTGTGTTTCTGATGTAAAGACATCTGTAGTATACATATGTTTCTATGTATGACCTATGTATCAGGTTATTATAGGGAGTCTTCACTCAGGTTCCTTAAAAGAAATAGAGGATTTGCTACTGAACTTCATTATGGAATACTTTCACCCCTGAGGCTTATGTCTCTATCTACTCATACCAGTATTTTTTGGAAGAAAGTTTTAACAGAAGTTTGTTTTTTTCATTAAGAGGTCCAGCAGCTCCAGAAAAGGATGCGGACTCGAATTTTCATTTAAGGGAACACTTTGTTCCTATGTAGAATAAGATGCAGAACCTGAAGGGGAGTGATATTTAATGTCTGTTTTTATTAGCTTTCCATTCAATGGAGTAGGTTTTGTGAATACTGTTGTTACATAAGTCCCTCACCTTGTAATGAAAATATCTAAACATTATGGTTGCTTTAGATGCCCAACTTGTGATTGTGGATCTAGCCTAATTTATGTAAATGATGTTCACAAAAAGTGTAATTTGTATAATTTTTAACAGTATACTTAGCTAGTAGCTCCTTTGCACATAGTACCTGATTTTGCTTCTGTTGACATCACGGTAGGATTCACCTTGTCTAATTGTAAGTCAAATCTAATCTGCTTCACTGGATTCACGATTTATTCCATCCTGGTTTAAACATACTGGTTTAAACTGTTTGGATACAGTTGAACAAAATGCATCCCACACCATCAGGATCCATGCACCAGTGTATGAATCACGCTGCATCATGCTCTTCACTTCAGTAGTGAAGATCATGATCCAGTCCAGTTTTCTCACTGAAGTTGAGAGAAGGGTTTTAAGGGTATGTATTTCTTTAAGTAAAGGTATTACTTGAATAGTGTACATACACACAAAAATGCATAATGTGCACAGTTGCCTTTGGGAAAGTCTAGTTTAGATTATGGCTCAAATTCAAAGGCTCCCAAATCAGCAGAAAGACTCTTATTGACTTCTTATTGAATTGTTATCTGGCCATTCGTACAGCTGTCTATTTTAGGAAAGCAATGCAGTGAAACACCGTTGATTTTGTTTTGGTGCTGTTCTGAGTATTCAGTTTTTCCTCAAGTGCTGCATGTTCCTTGATGCATCATTCTGTGAATGTTGGTAGAGAAAAAGGAAGTTGTAAACTTGATCTCCATCCTCACTCATATCTGGCCATTTGTGTTATAGTGTAAAAATATTTTTTTTTCCTCTATGTTTTAGATGTGTGTCTGTAGCAGTATGAATTCTCAGTCACTTGTCAGATTGTTTCACTTTCACCATTTCAAAAATACAGGTCAAAATATCAGTGAAGTGCTAATGTTACCAGTAAGAGAATTTGAAATTGCCTTCAGTTTGTGACAACAATACCCGGAACGTGGATCACACTGAAGTCTGCAGCATCCAGAGCAGCAGGAGGTAGACTATGTACCAATAGCAAAGCCTTAGCCATCTCCCACATTTTTAACAGCTGCCATGTAAACAAAATCTGCATCTGTCTAAGGACAATAAACCTTGCCTGTTGAAATTTAATCTCTCTCCTGTACAGGAGAGGGACTTTCCTATCTGAGATTTCATCAGTTTCATTTCAGAAAGCTGTTACATCTGTCAAACATTTCAGTTTGAAATGAACGCCTGTTTTTTTTTTGCCTCTGTATGCTACAAGAGCACCAGGTTGTCAATCAGCAGAAATACAAAATGAGACAAGATAGGTGATCCACTTCTATGATTGGCAATTTTTTTTATTTCTTATTTTACAACCCTTTTTTTCTTCCTCAAACTGCAATGACTTAAAAATGGCAATGCTTGTCTGTACTGTGGGAAAAGATGAGAAACATGGGTACAGCAAAGGGAAGCCACTTGTGGAAGTTCACCCCAGTCCCATTTGTCTTGACTTCTGATAGCCATCCTTTTGAGAGTTCTGGTAGAGTCCCAGTGGACGATGAAACTATAGGTTTCAGACTATTGCTCTGAATTGTCTGAATGTCAATCTCATTAACGAATATTGTGTGAATGAGATTTAAATACATTTACTTCAGTTTTCCTTCATTTTTGCTATAGAGTTAATACATTGCAATGGACCTCATGCAGTTCACAATATTTAACTGGCAGCACAGGACCACTTCTGGGTGGGCTGTGTAGGCTTTCAAAGTGCCTACAGGCAGAGGGGTGTTCCAGAACCTTCAGCAAGTAATTTGAATCTCTTAACAGTTTTGTTTTTTTAATTGCTTCCCTGATTAGCAATCAGAACTTTTTGCTTCTAAATGTGATTTTTCACACTCTGGACTAAGCAATTGGCAAAATGTCAGGTACTTTTCAAGAGAGTTTAAAAATATTATACACTTTTGTGGTTCTGTGATGTATCTATTGATAGCATCCCTGCTGAACATCTCTGTATTTCAGTATTACTCAGCTTTTACGAATCTAGGCTTCGATCTTCTTCTGTGCTTTAGCAGTTGATTAAGAAATATTCTAATCTCTCACAGAGTACCAAGAAACTAATGGCTTGTGGAGTATTTTAGTCTTCAAGCTTCCACTATAAATGATATGAAAAATAGTGTAATTTGGCTGATGCTTAAATATGTCTCTTTCTTTTATGACATATTGTCAGTGTCCTTTCTTGTGTCTCTTTTTAATCTCCTCTTTCATTCTCTGAGTACACTTATTTTGGTAAAGAATATGTATGAACATATTTGTAATCTGAGATTATGCTATTACAGTAGAAGAGTGGCATATTTTGCATACAACCTGTTGTAGCACGTCCAGCTCATAACCACATGTTGCTGTAGATAAGGATGTTTAATGAACCGATCTGGCTTCATTAAGATTCCAAGATTTAAACCATTTGGATAGAAGGGGAAGTAAAACACTTTCTAAACTAGATAGATAGTTGCTTTGACTTTCTCCAGTGTACTTAAAAGAATAAAATTAGAATGAATTCTAGTTATTCATACAAGTCTGAGAAGAAAATCCGGACCTGAAATATGTAACACACATTGTCCCTCTGTAGCTTGGTGGCATGCTAAATTTGAATTGCAAAAATTGGCAGAGAAGAAACTAGGGTCTAACTTCATAACCATGGATTTGCAGAGATGCTTGCTGGCACAGCTCCTTAGGGTTGTAATTGGGAGTGGGGGAGTAAATGTGTCTGGCCCGAAGCTGCATGTTAAAAATCTGAAGTATGTTTAATTTAGCGGACTTTTAAGTATTAAAAGCAGGAATAGGCTGAACAAAGATGTCTGGTTTTCTAGTGGTATGCATTTGCATTTTAACACTGACCAAATCTGATTCACTTGTAATTGATAATATAGACATACTAGATGTGTGTTACGGAGGAGTAAAATTAGTTTCATATGGTTTCATAAGGACATGTATGAATCATTTTCCTTCAGAGCAGCTAACATCTGTATTATAGACATATACAACCAAAATTCTCCTTATATATCTTCACTTGCAATTGCTGGAGTACTGTGCAATACTGTAGTACCAGCTAGCCTGCTGGATTTCACCAGTTATTTTTATAGCCATCCAGTGCCTGTCAGAGTTAAAGCAAGAAGACAAAATAATTCTTTAATATATGTTTCACTTGCTTTCTTTTTTTTCATAAGATTGTTCATACTTTTCTCACAGGTGGCATAATGCATTCACAATTTGTAATAGGTGTAGTATCTCACTGAGACTTATGATACAAAATTGATTTTTAAAACAACAGCAAAAAATGTAAATCAGAGAACACTGGAGATTGCGACTCAGTAACTGTATCATGCTTCTTGAATTCAGCAATT
Source organism: Scolopax mira (assembly GCA_004320125.1). Lineage (NCBI taxonomy): Eukaryota > Metazoa > Chordata > Aves > Charadriiformes > Scolopacidae > Scolopax > Scolopax mira. Next base: position 44,778 of record BJBW01010618.1, on the reverse strand, counting down.
TGAAAGGTAGATCAGGAAGAGAGATGGTAACATTTATGTACCTTTACATTTCAAATGGTTAAAAGCCCAGTGTGGATGTCTGGACTTGTAGGAAAACTTAGTCTGTTAATAAGAAATCTGGCAGTGCTGCTGTGATATACAGAATGTCAGTGATCCTTGAGTCTGCTTGTTTAAAGCAGCATGCTGAGCACTTTTCAGTAGAGCGGTTTCACGCAATGCCTGCTAAGATGCTTTGTAGATGGTGCAGATCAACTCCAGACAAAGTACTTCTTGTTGCCATTTATGATTTTTATCTGTCATAAATATGTCACAGAAGTAATTCCCAATTCAGAACTTTCGTTCTCTGCAACAGTGGTGACCACATTAAAAAACATTCTGCATTCACTATCTCACACTTGGTATTTTTTAACATTTTCATGGCCTAGCGCTAAATAGAAGCCTAGCTTGTGTTCAGTATTCTACAAGTTCATTTTGGGAAGCCTCTAGCTACTGACAAGTGTTATATCTTACTTCCTGCTGTCCTTAGTAAAGATAGCTGGGGGTCAGGAGAGCCCTCTGCACTATGTGCTGCTGCTGCTTGCCACTGCTCATGACATTTGGAGTCTGATAGGGATGCTGTGATAGCACCTTCAATTAAAAGCCATAGGCAACAAGTGTAACAAAGAGAAGCCTTAAGACTGCTTAACATCATGCCATTGCCTCAACTAGAATAAAAACAGCATGAGAATAAATTGGCTATGTTGGCTTAATTGTGGTTTCACCTAAGCGTTGCCCATGAGACCTTAGACCTAGCAGAAAAAGCTAGCTGAAATATCGAGGGGCTTTTTTGACATTGCTTAAATTTATTATATTTCCATTAGAAAACAGTAACACAATTCTTTATTCCTGTTTTAAAGCCATAAGCTTTTGCTGCCTGTTTTGGGTTTTCATTACTTTTACGTGTATACAGTTACACAGATAATGAGAAACCCGCAAACCCTGCATATCACTGCATGTAACATCACTCTGCAACTATTTACCACCTCATTAGTTTTTTCAATAGCGAGGATAAGTTAGCATTCTGTCAGGAAATTTGAACTGCCACCACATAGAGCTGAAGCCCATAAGCCACGGCATAATAACTTCCACAAAGTGCATTAACTCTTGCACCGGAAGATGTAATCTTGTAAACACAGAAAATTCATATGACTTTTTATATCTGTGAAATCAATTTGTTTGACTTTTTCTCCTATCAGTTTTGCAGCTCTTAGAAATCTTTTAAAATACAAAGGGAGAAATTTAGGTTTTGTGTTATTCTGCAGAACTCAATTGTCTGAGATAGACTTGATCTCATTTACATTTGGACTATGCTGTACACTCATTAGTCTTTAAACATGATATGCCTTTTTTCTCATTTTTGTTAAGGTCTTATCTCTACTACTGGAAAAAAAAAAAAGGTGTGTTTTACATCAAGATTGCTATTGTGAGTTATCTGTCTAAATGTAAAATCCTTGTGGAGACAAGAAGCAGGTATTTCATACCTTGATGTAGCTGGTTGAGGTCAGCCCCGAACAATACACCTGGGGTTGATCTCAACTGGCTATATACAGGTGAAACTACAATACCTGATCATTAGCAGGATTTTATACTGTATTACCTACTTCAGTGTAAAATCATGTTACACTATCTTGCAATGTAAAGGTGCCTTTGAGGATATGAATTACACATGTACTTATTCTAGGTCCTTTTGCCCTTCTGCAGTGATGCAAAGTGAATCTCTCCCCCACTGTCTGGCAAAACCATACAATCTGATCCTGTGACTGAAGTAAAGTCCTTGTTGGACTTCCACATTTATCCCTGATTATATTACCAGCAGTGCCCCTAGAAGTTTGTGCCAGGCTTGCATTATCGTCTGGTATAATTCCAATGCACTTTCACACCTTCTTCACTGTTGGTGCTACCGTTTTGCAAACAATGCACGATTGCATCAATGATTGCAGCTGCATACAATGGTTATAACTCAGTCATCCCCCCACAGCAAGTAATGTGAAGCATCAAAATCAAACATTAATTTAACACAGGCCATTAAGTCGTGATGGTGATGGTATAGATGTGCCTGTATTCAATTTTTACTTCAGTAAAACACAGTATTTTATAGGAAGCATGATCGGAATAAAACATTTCATCCATGGTCTACTCCATCTTGACAATAAATGAGTAGCATAGGAACAAATGCCAGTCCTTTGCAAGTGAGGTGAGTGGTCCTTAGCATGAGTTGCCTTCTCCAATTTTTTTGATCTGTAGTTTAAGTCTGCCTGCTCCTAGGAATGCACTTCTCAGTGTATGTCTCCCACCACTGTTAAAGTGTGTCCTGAAATAGCCCATAGTTTTGAATTGCTGTCAACCAAAGGGTTACAGTTCCTTTAAAACCACCTTTAAGATTTGCTCTTTGTTTTTGGAAAACAATCTTCATAAATAGTTGGTTTATGTTCCTTTACTGTTGTCTCATCACTTTATCTATCATCTAAACTCAATTTTGTACTTTACGTTTTTGTACTTTACTTCATTTTTGTACTTTACATTTCTGAACTTTCTAAGTAATTTGCTCACCTCATATCCTGCACAGATGTTCCACCCATCCTAGAATCCTTTCCTTCTCAAGATCCCTTTTTTCTTTCTTCTTTGCACCTTCCACAAACCTACCTACAAGACCATGTATTTGGTTCACAGTCAGTAGTTACTCTGTGGGAGACATTTCCCATACATATGTGATACCTCTGGCTGCTGCTTCCAATTATGCCATATGCTGGAAAGCCGAGCTGTTGAAGTATTGGAGTCAGTGTTATAATCAAACTAGTTAAGAAGGTAGCAGTATGTCTCATAAAGGGTTCTGGACATTGTCTGATTTCTGCCATAAGCAAAATACTGACAAGTCCTGCTTTGTTTTGCTGCTTTTTCAGGTGTCAAAAAGCTAGACATACATTCATTATATTGTAAAATCACAACCTTCGAGATCTTGCTGAATCTGCCCTACAGCTATTTATCACATGATTGCAGGGAATGAAAATAACATTTTTCCTTCTACTAGGAATATGTTGCTAACCTTGAGGCAAGATAGTGCATAATTTTATGTGTGCCTAGTCTTGCTGTTATATATAGACTATTTTGAGATGAATCAGTGTTATCATTTCCCAGAATTTAGCACCAGTGTTTTAGCAGAGCCAAGGAGATTTCATATACTTAGGCTCTTGGCTGCGACAGTGACCAGGGATCCCAAGTCTGAGTCACCTTTACATTAATGCCATTTTATAGCCATGGAAAAAGGCCAAGAAAATGCTAATATCATTTACTCCCAAGTTAAGGGATTTTTTTGTTGAGGTTAAAGCTGCATGTAGTAATGTCTGTGTAAAAGCTATCTGAGCCCAATTCTGATTTCACATCCATTAATTTTATATTTGTGAAATTACAGCTACTTCACTGATGTTTTTGCTTGTAATCAAGAGTTGAATCTGTCTCCTCATGTCTGTGCAATAATCCCTCTTTCTTCCTCCCACAACCAACAGTCTGCAGGAGACTCAGAGATCTCTAAAACTTTATTTCTTTCCCATCATTCTCTTGTGGCTTCTTGAGTAATCTCTGGTTTTTAATACGAAGCATTAATTCACTTTAAATATAGCGAGAATTAGGGAAACTGGGGCTCAGTCCCTCTCCACAATTACAAGTTTAACTGTCAAGTTGCCTGTCGGATGCTTTTAGAAGTGTAGCTCTACTATAGCTGTGCACCTAATATGTAGCTCTGACTTCTTGGTTTAGTTTGATTGTAGGATGACCTGCAGTGAGCAGTTTCAAGCCCATTGAAACAATTTTTGTTACTACACGGACACTTTCTGTCATGGCCCACTTTTGAGCTAGTTTTGCATATAGACAGCATTTTTTCGGTATCGTCTAAAGTTAAATATTTCCAGAATGCAGTTTCAATGTAAAATTTTTCAATGTAAATTGAGTTTCAGTTTTTAATATTTGTGATACTTTAACATCTTGCGAACAGCAGGAAAGCATGAAATTTATAGGAAAAAAAATTGAGGGTGACAGGCTACATCCATTTAATAGGAACTTGTACAGTAATGAGATAGATACCATTATTTTCTAAGCACAAGGGACAAAGAATCACATTTTTAGTCCATGCATCTGTGGTATTTTAAGGTAGTTTAACAGAATTGTGAGATGCATTATACTTAATCCAAGCCTACTGGAGCTCCAGATTATGCTGCTCCAATTTACTGTGTGAATTTTCTTTAGGGGATCCCTAGCTGATTAAAAGTTAATAAAAAACCCAAAAAAACAAACAAAAAAACCCCAAAAACATCAGAAAGGGAGCGGTTTGCTTTTACTCTTTTGTGGATTAGGTTATCTGTCCCAAAATATAGGTTATGAAAGCAGCAGTCCACTTTTACAGACTTAGTTGAGGACAAAATATTGTGATAAATTCCGCAGAACATACTTGGGCACAATGCCCATTTGTTGTATTGAGAATTTTGCCTGATTAAGACCTGTTTTCCTCTTATCTCCGAGTTTCTTGGACAAACTGTGTTGACTCTGATCCAGTAAAGTAGAGCAAGCTTCTTAATCTGGCACATTAAATAAAAGCTCAGCTGGGAAAGGAATGCAGTATTTTGTCTTTGCATTTCAATTGAATTGAAACTTCTTATTTTAAGCTTGGGCTGTGAGAATCATCTCCAAGCAATGTAACATCATTTGCAAAGTCAGGTGATAGTTGCTTGGACTGGATACAAGCGTATGATGGGACACATCTTTCCGATCAATAAAACCGAAACTAAATAAATGTGAAGTTCAAGGTTCCGAATTCAGTTCTTTCAAGCAACTCCCTTCTGACTTGCAGCACCCCTGCTGTTTCAAGTCACGGACATTTATTTTAACACAAGCAATGTATTATGCTAATCTGCATGCCATGCAAAAGTCCAGTTGAGAGTAACTGAAAATCTAAAAGAAGTTTCACTTTTGACCACATCCCTGATTTGAACCAAGATTACTTATGTAGGAAGGCTTGCTACCTCTGGAGGTGTGGAGAGGGTCTTGCACCTCTTCCTTAAAACTGATTTCTTTTTTTCCTCTCATTTTGTTTCCTTTTCTCTGGGGAAATTACTCATATTTTTTCCAGCGTATTAACCAAAAGAGTTGCACTTTGTATTTCGAAAACAAACAAGCAATTTTTTTTCAACATGTACTGAGACTTCAATCTCTGCCAAAAATCTGAAAAGTAATCACCAACTGTTCCGTAACTCTTTAAGCAATTACCATTGAATACACCTGCTATGGTTCAAAATACAATAAATACACAAAACTTCAGCAAGGAAAATCTAGCACAAGTCATAAAAAAGTAACTGTTGCAAGCACTAACATATTTTTTTTTATGTTAATAAATATAAATTATGAAATGTAAGTACATTGTCAGTAATCCCATGTATTGTCTTATCACATGGTGAATGAGGTGAGGCTGCATGTACACTAAGTGCTTGTAACATAATTTATCACCCAGGAATACTGAAAATACTCAGTTTAATATACAGATGTATTTGTTAAGAAGCTTACTAAAAAAATATGGTGGACTTAGACTAAGATCATAGCATAAGGTCCATCCTTCAGTTCTCTGAATCATAAGAAGAAACAGATTGTGTCAAATGGAAAGTGAGAAATGACATAATCTAACCAATCTGCACTGTGAGTTCTTGTAGGCTGGCTGAGGCTTCATAGAACTGAGGCCTATTCCCAGTTAATGTAGGTATTTGACACGATGCTGAAGAGCTAACCATTTTAATTGTGAATATGGTTTCCTGGAAAGCAAAAGTCTTGATAGTCTCAGGGGTGTCTTTATCAGTGGCCTAGTCACACAGCGCTCCTCAGGGTCAACCATCAGGGTAAATCTACTTGAACTTGAACAGTTTGGGAACTGCAGTATTTAAGAGAGTCCAGAAAAAAAAATAGATACTTGTTTCTTTCACAGTTTTTATTGCTTTTCCTGAAGCCTTCTGTCCATGATTCCTGTTCTTTGAATTCTGTGCAGGTTTTTTTTATGGGGCTTGGGGACTGTCACTTTTTAGACATCTACTGATGAAAGTTTTGTGACTCCTGCTCTTTTTTGCTGAGGCTGCAGACTTAATTTTTCCGTGTCTTTAAGGTGCTTTGGCTTCTCATCCTATTGTCTATCTAAAGGTAATAAGTGTATTCTTACCACTTCTTCTCTCTTGCCCTGACAGCAGACTTAATGTTTTTCACCTTAATTTCACAGGAGAATGAGCAAATACTCCCATAAAGTATCCATTATTTGATATGAAGTGAATCATACATTTGTTGCATGTTACTGGCTTGTGCTATTTTATAAGCAGATAGTATTAACTATATAGGCTTAATTAGCATATTTGGGTTTTGAATCTTAAACTATAAAACTTTCCTCTTTCCTAAAACAATCCTTTTAATTCTGTATAACCGAGAGCTATTTCAAACAAAACAGGCAAAAATATAAATATATATATCCCATATATATACACACATATGGGATACAATGTTGCATCACTCCTAAAGATAATAATTTAATTTTTTTTTTAATATAATTTATATAAATTTTCAAGTGTTTTACAATAGGGAAATATTATTTCTATTTCAGTGGAGAGAAAAGTGAGATACATGCAAATAACATCTTAAAGGTGACACTTCTTTTCAAAGCCAAGAATAAAATAAAGATTATGTACATTAGATGCAGTAGCCCTTATGCAGAATAATTCTTGAATTAGATATAAAATTTTGATATTTTCAGTTTTAGAAAGCTGAGAATGCCAGCACAACATCAACAGTTATTTGCATAGTATTGTCAGGGACAACTGTTCTGGAGACAATTCAGTGAATCAGAGCTGTTTGATTAATCAAATCAAGTCTCTGTTGTAGCAATGCAAAGAGGTTATGTCTGCTGGCAATCTGATTTGAAATCAAATGTTTATGGATTAATGAACACAAGACAATTGCTTCTAAGCCTCTTTTCAAGCAAAATCTTAGGTCTTTAGAAATGTGGATAAGTAGGGAATGATTAGGAGGGTCTGACAGCACAAGTGAGAATTTATCCCCTCAAACATACACTCTTTACAATTAAAGAAAATCCAAGCAATTAAAAGCAGCCAAAATAAAGCAAAGAACAACATTTACAAGTTGTGTTTGTTGTTTTATTAGCATAAGGTGATGTAAGCGAATTATAATCTCAGTTACATTATGTTCTAATTGAATGATAAATTTAACAGAGCTTTGTCATTTCCTATCAACTGAGAATCTATCTCACAATCAAATTTTTGAAAAGCAGTCCAGGCCTCATGTTCAAATGACCTTTGCACTTTAATGTATTGAAAAACAATCAGTCTTTCCTTCTTAGCAGCTGTTGTTCATTAAATTGTCTTTAAAAACTGTGAATAATGTGCATATTATAAAGGGAAATGTGTAATCCATTTGAGCATAATAGAAGGTTGTTCTGCTTTTATAGGAATTGACTCAGAAATAATTCAGGTACAATTTTGTGTTCCCTTTGGTCTCTTTCTTCTCCAAGAAGCCTCTCTGCTTTGGTTTGATACTAAATTAGTTATATCTAAATGCCACCTTCGTTTCTGCCCCCACTGAGCTTAACAGTTAATTTTCCAGGCTAGAATAAAGAAATCCTTGCTTTCATTTTTTATCCCATCCCCATGGTGCAGTAGACCAATAAGAAGCATATAGTTCTTACCAAGTTAAGAGAATAGGAGTCCTTCTTTGAAGAAAATTGGCTGGCTTTCACTCACTACATAAAAATCATCAATTAAAAATGGAAACAGCTGGAAATGAACATCTTCCTCTTGTCAAAGGTGCAGATTAAACTGCTCTTTGATTTGACTTTTCCTTTATTTGTTTTAAGATGTTCGTTATTATTTTACAATGACTCATTTGCTAAGGTAACAGTGATAGCATTACCTGCTTGGGCTTCTTTTTTTTTTGGAAATTGATTATGCTTAGCATTTGATCTAAAATTAGCCGCACTGGCTATTCTGCACAAGGTAACTGAATCCTAAATTCATAAGGGGATGAAATTTTTATTAGAGCAGTTTAGGGTTAGCAAAAGACTTACTTTAAAATATGTGGGATTTTTTTCAATCGACACCAGGTGCTTTTGAAAGGCCTGTGGCCTCATGTTAGACTCGGAACTAAATCCAAAGGGTGTTGTCTGCTACTTCATCTAAAAAGTGATCTACTTTGGAGATTAGAACATTTTGAATGGAAAAATTAGTGATGACAGTAGTCAATCTGAAAAAGAAATTAGCAAGACATCAGCCACACTGATATTTTAAAACTGTAACAAGCAGGTGCTGTTTTGTGCTAGGAGAAACTCTCGGTGAACTGGCTACTTTTATCAAGTTTCATATTACACATCATTTCAAAGTTGTGATTCTTTTAGTGTGTAATAGTGACTGCACCTCACATTTTTTAATTTATTAATTTTTTTTCCTATTAATTATTTTTTTCTATTAATTTATTTTTTATTTTTTTTTATTTTTAGTTAGTTTAGTTAGGCATAAAAATAAATCAAGCAAGGAGAGTATGATATCACTCCACTCCTCATGTCACCTTGTCACTATGGATGTGCATATGTGCATTATATGGATTATATATACTTGTTAAAGTATACTGAGGATTCTGCCTTAAAGGAAAGAGGCAATGCTGGCCCAAGGTACATTATTTATGCTGCCTAAAGAACATGCACTGCTACATAGTTAAGGAGTCATAAGAAGGAAGTTCAAAGTAATTTTCAACACCTGCAGAAAGACCAATGCTACTTCCCTTGTGACTAACCTGAAATTGCTTTGTTTTCAAGTCGAGAAGTGAACCAAATCCTCAGGTAGTACTGGACAATCTCTTTGTTTATGAAAATAGCCAAGAATCTGATTTAATGACATTTGAAGATTCATTTTACAGGGTAAAATCACTTGCCAGACACTCCAATGAACGGTCTGAAAACATAGTGCAATTGCAGTCCTAATCAACCTGAAGTTTATCCCAGACACCTATGGCATACATATATCAGACGTGAATATATGCTGTAAAGATGCCTTTAGTCAAAAGCACTGAAAGAAGGCAGAAGGGATGAACAGTTTGTAACTGCCTGGCTCCTTAGCAGGCAGTTCCCTGACTGTATCCCTGCTGCTTACAGCATAAATGAGAATTAAAACAGCTAGGGATGTCATTAAGACATTAGCTAGCATGGGAAGGGAAAGAGTTTCTAACTGGAAGAGATCAGGGGGTACTTCCATATGAACATTTCTTACTCCATTTGGGTTTACTTGCATTTGAGTATTTGTTTATTGATGTGGAAGTCTTCAGGATTGGAACCATATGAATCTTTGCTCCTGTAGAGCTGTAGCTGAGCAGGTATTTTCTTCAAACTTTCAGTCAGGGAAACACAGTGCTGGTATGGAGAGTGAGCTGTCAGATACCACGATTTCCACGTGTAGAGGTGTAGTACCATTGCCTTGTGCTAGAAGATAAACTCCATGTCAGGAGCATGGCTCATGCGGTCGGTCATGACATGGTTGGGTACTTCCCAAACTGATGAGAAGGCATGTCCTGAACATCTCCTTAGGCAAAATCCATGTCTAAGTGTAGTTAGGGCTAATGTAAGCAGCAGTGCAGACTGGTGTGACTTGTTTTGAAGTACATGGTATCTGCTACTAGTGGTATGACTTCGAGAGAGCTGCTAGAGTCAGAATTTGACAGCTGAACCTTCTATTCCAGTCATATTTCTCTATCAGATATTGAATGTATATTGTTGCTCAGCATGCATTAAGATCTCTTAAACTAATTGCATTTGAGCCTTTTATTTTCATATAAGAAATTGCATTTTGATAAGTGTTTTACTGTAAGAGTATCCTGCTGTTTTAAAGAGTGTTGCAAGGACACATGGCTGGTATTACTGGCATTTCTGATTATATTTAGTATCATAAATGTTGAAGTTTGACAGTGAAACTGTCTTAGAAAATAATTCCAGTTTGCCTTTCAGTAAATAACGTGTTAAGTTTGGGTTAGGCTTCAACAGTCACATCACCCTTAAATATGATTCATCTGCACAGATTTTTTCCATATGTTATGCTCTGTGTACATCAAAAGAAAGCAAAACTAGCTCAGTGATCTGGAGGCAGTATGCACTACACCCATGGGTGAGTAGAATTGATTCATGCTACAGTATGCTGAGAAACCTAAGTGGTTTGTGGTGAGCATGTAGATCATGTAATCATGTAACCACACTCATGAATGCTTTCTAGCAGAAAGGATAAGATCTTGCTGGAGTTCTGAAGGATGAGAGAGCAGTGAATACAATACAATATTTCCAAAAGATAAGTCAGCTCTTAGAAATAAAACTTTTCAACAGGAGATAACTAAGAAGATGTTTATTTTAAGTTTTCCTCTATGTTCTGGTTGACTGTGAAGTTTTTATTATTTTTTTTGTGATTCATTTGCTTATTTATTTCCTTATTTATTTTCTTTCAGAATTAAAATATCTAAATATTTAGCCAGGTTTGGTTTTATTTTATTTTTAAATTAAAGATTGTTGTTTGCTATGTCACTGAATACAGATGCTAGTACAACTAATAAGCAAACAAGCTTTTCTGTAAAGGCTTCACTGGACTATCAATCACAAATTCTGGCTTGTAGCTTGTAGCTGTTACTTTTTCATGTCAGTAGTACTAAAAACCAAGGTTTACAGGTTTAAATTAATCAAGCTAATGAAAGGTTGTGTTTTTGTTTGCTTGTTTGTTTTCCTGAAAAATAGATGAATTTGACTTCTGTGTATAGGGGAAAAAAAGATACACATGATTTGGGATAGAAACCCTGTGACTTTGTGCATGTGCATGTGTGTATATAAGAAAGAGAGAAGATCCAGACAGATTACTTCAGCAGTATAAAAAAGCTGAATTAAAAAAAGAAATGCTGGTGTTTATAGAGAGGCTTGTATTTAACGAGAGCAGTCCTGGAAAGGAATACTTGCAGTAATCTCTCTTTAACAGACTCAAGTGGAAGAAAGCCAAGTTGTTCAGTTGCACAATAAGTTCCAATCATGTGGGAGAGTTCCCAGTTGGGAGTTGAAAACTGAAAACCTGATGTGCATAAGTGAATGAAGCTCCCCTATGCGATGTGTTGATTTAAGGTTTTCTTCCACCTCTTTAAAAATACAGCTGGGCTTCTGCTTTGTCCGAGTACTGAAGAGGCGATATTTTGTGAGACAAAAAATTAGTTTAAAATTGACATTCTGGATGTTGGTGATAATTTGTCCTGACATTATGCCTATTGGTTGTGATTGTTACAAGCAGGCTTGATCCAAGTGGGCACTGTAAGAGCCAAATTTAATAGATGACCATTGTAATTTTCTGCCTTGCGGACAGCAGAGACTTTCCAGCATCCCTTCACCACAACAATCAGGGATTACTAAGTAACAAGTCCACAGGACTGGGGGAGGATTGAAAGGATTAATGGAGTATGACAAAATTGCACCTGAGGGGGAAAATCTGTAGCAGTTTTTTGTATGGTGATGTGGTAGATCAGGCAAATTGGCAATTGCTACTGGTCTTTACACATGCATGTCTTCAAATAAAGTGTGTGAAAGTCAAGCAAATACAACTATGTGGCTAAGGCTGTCATAAACATTTATGTCATCAACTGCATAAATCACTTAATACTATCGTTTTAAGTATTTCGATGATCAACTACGTTAAGCATCAGTGGATTGTAGGCACTGTACTAAATCATTTTTTTTACTCTCTTATAACCTTTTATCCTGCTAAACTAAATCCTAAAAAAGATTAAAAATGTAGGGTTAGTCCAACCCTTCTCTTCAAAGATAATCAAGGAATACAGTTCCAGTTTGGGTGTAGTGTTTCCAGCTTTAGAACGTAAATACATATTTTTATGTATATATATATCAATTGGTTTTCACTCTGCATTTATGTGCTGGCCTGATGTTAAATAAATACTCTCTATCCCTTTGACAAATATTCATTTCAAAAACAACAATAGCAATCTTATTCCCAAGTACTTATGGGATATTAATGTATTTTTAATAAACTGTTCACCACTGTGAAAGATCAGAACTTTGTTAACAGATACTTGTTTTATTTTCACACTGTTTTAAACCAAGAATCCCACCACTGATGGCAGTGGAATTGCATGAAGTATAGAAAAAAAAAAAAATAGAAGAAAGAACAGATTTATTCAGCTTTATTTTTAAAACACTTAACTTCTCTTTGGAAAGTAACTTATTTATTAAACATTGTTTATTACCGCTCTAAGAAAAATCTGAATGTGGGAATATTGTTTTGACCTAAATGGAAGCTTTAGATTTGTGTTGTGTTCACAATAACTGAACTTAGCCTTTAGAGCAAGATACTTTATTCCTTTCTTTCCCCTTTGGTAAAAAACACTTAGTCATTAGGGAAGATAGCAGCTGGTGCAAACAGTAAAACTTTTATCTGTGTAGATCTACACAAGAGAGGGAGAATTACAGAAGAAAAATCACAAACACATTTATAAGTTGCTGTCTGAGGTCATCTTTCATGTGTTCTGAATTGTTTAAGGAAACACTTCTTCGGCAGCATTGACTGAAGGTCATGTTGTTATTTAGACTTTTTACTAGTGGAGCAGCAAACGATTCATTAATTCCATTAGCCAGCCTTTCTGCACACTGGGAAAAGCAAATGTAATTGTCAACTATTCCTACTGTATACTTAAGCTGTCAAGGATCCTGGAAGGCTTCAGTTATCCTCTTTCCAGATATCAAAGGAAGGGGTGGGCTATTTTGTGTTTTTAAAACAGAAATAGAGAAAAAATGTGCCACTTAATGTAAGCGAAAAGATTTCTTTTTAACCTAAAGTGACACTCTAGTACAGAAACACTGGGCAGTTTTCTGACTGGTAAAGCTTCTGGTTATTATTTTTTTTAAAAAAACAAATCTTAAACTACAGCCTGTCAGCATGCCATTAGTGTTGTCTCTAAAACTGTCTTGTCTTCATGAGCCATGCCAGGGACTCCTCATTTCCCTTCCCTTTGGGGGTGCAGCATGACTGAAGTTGGTGGGCATTCTGCACTCTTCTTGCATGGATATTAGGCAAAATCAGGGCACATGTTTTTATAGCTTTTCACCATGAAGCGTCTGGTGTGTTAGTGGACAGCAAAAGTGAAAAACATCATGTGAATCTGCAAAATTATTTGCATTTTCCTTGCTGTTAATGGGGATGACAGCTGAAAGCCTAGTTGTCTACATTTAGCATGAAAAAGCAAAGAGAGGTTCTTAGCAGCCCAGCCAAAAGTGGATTACATCTAAACTGCAGTGATCACTGCTATTACATAGTGTTTTGCAGAGAGTGAGTCAACTTTTTCTCCATAGAAGAGACAGTTACATTGAAAAGAGAGTGAGGCTCATTTTAACTACATTTTAACTACAGCCCAGGAAAAGTAGGTAAGCAAATCCATGAATGGTAGATTTTTGTCCACCCTACCCACCCTAGTGTTCTCTCTTCTGCAGATCTTAATGTCCTAGACATCCCTGGTCGTGGTTAAAAATCCGCCATTGTTTACTACGCATTTCAGCATATTCCTTTTATTTTGGCAATAATGAATGCAAAGCTGTCTTGTCCTTTGCAATGCTTTGAGCTGTTCAGATAACACATTGCAGTTGGACACAAATCACGTAACCCTACTGTGCTCTGTCTGAAAGGAAAGTACAACTTTTAATTCATTATTGGCTAACTAATTTTCTGGTATGCTTTTCCCACAGTTTTGAGTGACAGTCTCACACCCCCAGTACATGGTTTGTTTAATTGTGGTGCAGAGAACTTGACTTTCTCTTTAAAGATGTAGTTTTACATTCGGATTGTAAAATAATTAATAGTTTGTTGCTCACTCTTCGATCCTGAAAAAGGAAACACATTTTGCATACTTCTCAAGACATAACTTTGTCACTGTGTGATGATCTTTCTTTAAAACATTAAAAACTGTGGAAAAGGAGGTCCATCTGTGGGGAAAGTTTCGCTCTGTGTGTGATATAGTGTAATGAGTAATCATAAATGTGAAACACTTATGTGAAGATTTCCTATATAATGATTATGCAGTAGTTAGTAGCCAGAGTATACTATATTACTCCTGTTATGTATTTTGGAGGTGGACACTATGGAATCATAGTATGGTTTAACTTGTATAAGTAGTATCAGTCCATCTGAGGGATACTCTTCCCCCAGGTTGAGAATTATGAATTTACAGTGTTGATTTTTTGAATCTTATGAGCCGCTACAGAGTGGAAAATATTTAAGGATAGCAGTGTATGTATTTCTATATGTTACTGAGTGTTAAAATAAGCAATCAATTGATTGTGAAATAAACTAATATATATATATAATGCATTATATTTATGCAAAGAATAGCTGCAAAAATCAGGCAAAGTATTTCACTTTTATTGTAGTAATAGGCACCATTGCTATGTATTTATCTATGCATAGTTTAGGAGAGAAGAAGATGCTGTCAAATGATTCTGTAATATTTTCTTCATTGTAGTGGCCATTGAGTTGAATAAGAATTCACTGATATGTACAGTAATGGATCTTTAAAACTATCATTTCTAATCGGTGTTGAATAGTGCAAACAAACAGGTGTCCTTTAAAAAATGGACCTTTGTACACTTTGAGTAAAGAACTACCTTTAAAGGATATAAAGTAGTTGTACATTCAAAATGTATTAAATTCCATTTTTCCTTTGCTATATTTTGTAAAACATTTCCAATGTAAACAGTATGCCTCTCACACATGTCAAATCAAAACTCTTTATTTTACAAATATATACCTAATGTAATTGGAAGCTTATTGCACTCTCATGCAATGTATATATTGTGACTTCAAAAAGTCTGTACTGAACTTTGCTTAAACTACTAGTATGTGGATTTCTTTCAAATTTATTTTTAATTAATGATATTAAGGATAAGATCCTTTCTAAATGTACTTTAAAATTCACAATAAAGTTTCAGAAGTTGTTTTGTACAATGTTGAGGCTTTGTGTTGAATTTCTTGTTGAAATCTTTTTAAACTGGCACCTCGACTAAATTCCACATTCCTCAAGTATGTGTAAATCTATGTTTAACAGTCATGATTTAAATCAGGTGTGCCATATCACAAAATACAATAATTCCATTTACTTAAGAACTGTCTGTTAAATTAGGCATTGCTGCTCCATTGAACACAGCGTCTCCTGGCACTTCTGTAATTTCTGGTGGAGATTCAATCTGGGTACAAGAAACTCTCTGTATTGGAATTGAAGGGTGAGATAAAAAGTACACTGTATTTTGTGTATCAGCTCAATCCAGAAGACAATATGGAATGAGTTGGATTAAATATTGGGGTGAACGGAGAAAAATGTGTTTATTTTAGAATAGCTAAAAACCTCCTTTATAGCTCCCAATGGAAACAAAAAATAAATATGACAATATTGGAGAAAGATGCAGTGGTACAGTATGGAGTCAAATCCATTGCAAGCCTCCATTTTTACTCTCTGTCTTTTTTAAATGTTATTTTATTATTAGATGATTCAGTAGTTATTGAGGGAAAAATGTTGGTGGCCTCAATGGGGAATTTGCCTGAGTAAAGAGGTAATTAAGCTCTGTAGAGCTTGGAATAATGGTTATTTTTCATTTTTGTCTTTCCCCATCTGGAAAAAAAGTGACAATTGTTTTTCTCAGAAACAGAAGTTTCTATTTAGCTGTATGTTTAATAGGGACTGTAAAGGTTAAGGAAGATGATGGTATAATTTTTCTTTTGATGATAAAATAGTTTATGGGCCATGCAATTTATTACTATTTAGCTGTTTACTTAACCAAGAGAGGATTAGGCTTTTAATTTTATGGGTGAATTTTTAAAAAACATTTAGTATTGTCCCATTGATGCCACTATGAAAATTGCTATAGTTTGAGGTCAATGGTGTACATGTTTGACAACCCCATACGGCATACCTGTGTTATTATGGGTTTGTAATTTTTCAAGATACTTTCACTAGCACTGTAGATCTGTATATCTGAAAAAACATATAGCTTGATAGTTCCCATTCAGAAATCCCTATAGCTCCTTAACTATGGTTAGGTAGATTTTTTGCACATTAAAAATGTAATTCTGATTTCAAGTAAATCTGATTTGAGAATGAGGTAGAAATATATATGTCTTTCAAAATCCCCTATTTAGCTTGTCTGTTTAAATAGGTAAAACTCTTCCAGAAATTATTTCCCACTGCAAAGCTTCAACTAAGGTCCAAGGCAAAATTAGACCTAATTATCTTAATGGCAGATAATACTCAGCTGAATACTTTACTTACAAAGTGCCTTAAATTTAATGGTGCTCTTCCTACAGAAAATCAGATCTTTCTTTCGAGTGACTCCTTCATAAAAGACTGAAGAACAGTTCAGAATTTTCTTTGAAAAAGGATCTGAAATTCAGGCTCTAAAGAGAGCCCTCAAATCTCTAAAGAGATAGATATTTTCACCATACTCAGCTATTTTTTTTCAGTCTTTAATAACATTTATCTCATTAAAGATCTGCTATAGGGCTAACTCAACACTCAAGTACAGTGAATTACTGATACTCCAAATGAGAGAACCATTTTCACTTTTAATTCTGGAAATGGGAATGGATGTTCAAGTATTCTCATGTGAGGAAACACTGAGACCAAAAAGAGGTAGGATCATGGTTTTTTTTTCAAATATAGAAAGAAACCAGAAAAAATGCACCGACATTAATGCACAATAGAAGAAACAAAACACTCATTGTCATCAGGAATGAAAGTGGGCGCACTGTCTGTTGCCTGGTTTGATACTAGTCATCACCTGCTTGTCTTTGAGGTATTTGAGGTCCATAATTGTCTCTTGATGTATGACTTTGTGTCTTTTTGCTAAGGTTCACATCTTCGCCTTCTCCATTATGAATTATAAATCTTTTAATTGCAATAGTACTGCCAAAGTTAAGTGATTAGCCTAATTTAGAACGTGATTGTGTAAGCCAGGCTCATGTTAGCTGGCAGCCAAGTCTGCGAGCGGCCCCGATACTTTCAATATTGCACAGTGCTCTTGTAAGTGCTTGCTGGGATGCCAGGAGTTGTGTCATCCACTGCTGAATAGGTGGATTCCCCTGTGCAGAATCTGACTTAAGCCAAGGTTGAGGGCCCCTGCATTCATTTTTACATAATTTGATCTCAAGTGACAGAAAAATGATCCCTCGTGTCCATAAACAGAAGTCCTATCCTGAGTTTCATTTTTAAAATTTTTATAATACTGCAATATCTTGGTAAAATGGTGGTAATAAAAAGGTGTAGTTGAATTAGGGTATGGTAACTTTCCTCAAGTATGACAGGCTTGACAGACTTCTTGTATCAGGATTTTTTGAGCACTACACATCAGGCAGATGAGCTCCAATCTGTATGCTGTATATTCATACTAAATACTATACACCAACATAAATCTTAGTTCAATAAGAACCAGATTCTAGTCCCTCCTCCCCAAAAAAAAGAGAAAGATGTGAGCTAGCTTTAGCAGGAGGTGAGGTAAAATGAACTAAAATCTCTTCATTGATGGCCATCATCAGAAGAAACAAGATAAACATATTTTATTATGAACCCATGGGAATAATTTAATTTAGTTTCTGAACATATATAAACTCAAAAACAATACCCCACATGAAGAGCTCTAAATTGAATCTTAGTTTGATGTTCTGGACTTTACATTTTTTTTGATTGTTGCAGGTTTTAGTATATCAAGTGATACGATCAATCTGTGAAGATGGATTAGCAATCCATTAGATGTTAAAAGGCATTTAACAGTCAGACTCAGTTATTTCTATATGTATGCATTTATTTCAACTGCATTTTCTAAGAAATTATTTTCCTGGTGAAGTTTCAGGGAGTGCTCCAGCACCTTTACTTAGCAGCTTTCTTGAAGAAAGAAGAAATTTTCCAAGAGCCAGAATCTAAGTACCTGATAAGACCCTGCTTCATAAGAAAGGGAGAAAAATGGTTTTATCTTTGAAAAAGGCTTCCCCTGGGCTTTTGATGAGGAGCAGATTTGCTGGAGGAACTTGTTCAATTTCATTCTTGCATATTCACTTTGCATTTAATACAAAATGTTTTCTTGCTTGCAACATGAAGCAAGGATCTTGTCACTGCACTGTAAAGGGAAAATACATAGTAGGCTTGGCATTCCCTGACAATATGCTTTCATTAAAACTTTCAAATGTAAATGTATGGAGAAACACATGTCTTACCCCATCACAGAGCTTCACAGCTATTGCATTCATTACCACTAGTATGTGGCAGAGTTGTTCTTTCTTCTTTTTATAGCTTGTTTCCCTTGTAAATGAAACTATATACAGTGAGTTATATTTGGGAGTGAATGTTTTGCCAACCTTAGTTAATTAATAGGAGTCTTAGCTCCAGCTCTGTTAGATCATTAGCAGTTTAAATTAGTAACTAATGGTTAACAGATTTTTAACACTGCAATTTTTCTCCTCCCAAGTTCTTTCTCAAACTTCTTTCCAGCACTATTTTCAGGTCACTTCTCAATGTCTTATCAAAAGGAGTGGGTGGATTAGAATTCAGATACATGAGAAATGTGAAATGTAAATTGCTCAGTACTGCTTTGACTATGGCCAGAAATATGTTAATTAAAAACAGTGGAGAACATAATCCTTTTCTGAATCCAAATGGCTATGACAGTTCCTACAGTGGGGAGACATGGGGCATGCTTTAACCAGTTACAAAGCTATTTAGATGGATCAGAAAATACAGTGTAGAAAGATTATACCAGTGAATCCAATTCCAGAAGTGTCACATCATCCCTCCTTTAGATTTTAGTTTCTTATTTTAATGTTAAATACTTGAAACACAATCTATCATTTGGAACATATGTTAATTACGAAATAACGTAAGAGATCATTTTGCTGTCAGAAGCATTACTTTTTCGGTCTGATAGTACACAGCAATATGCCTGAGAAATGGCATTATCAGTGGTTTGGAAAGCTTTTTTTTGCTCCAGCTTCTTCAAACTAGCCTTTCCAAAGGCTTGGTCAGAGATCACAGAGTCAAGTCTCGTCTCATGCCAGAAAAGGACATGTTCCTTAGTAAGAGAGGGTGATCACAGATGCCAGTTGCAGAACCTATTCTAGGATATTTTTTTTTGTAAACAGGGATGTCACTTCTCTGTGCTTTGTGGCAGATAGTGGTGGAAGGAGCTGGAGTTGTGTGTGCTTCAAGACAGGTCTAGGAGACACCATTTTTCAACCAGTACACTTGGTATTTATCTCCATCTGTACTTTTAAATCATGGTTGTAAACCAATTATTTTTGCAGTTGACATGCTTTTTTTTCACAAAAGTCTCTGATAGGTGTTTTATGGCTGTGTGGTGCCTTACCTTCATACCACAGGGGTACAGTAAGAAAGCTTCCACAGTGTTAAGTCTCCATGCTTCTTTGTGGTTTTATGCTTTATTAAAAAAAGTCTTTTGACAAGACTTTTTTGTGGGTATGGTTTTTTGTGCATTTTTTTCTCTTCTCTTACACTGGCCTAGTCTTTCCAGACTTGCAAAAGTATTGATTTTTTTTCTTTCTAATTTCTTAGTTAGTCTCTTTTGCTGACATAGCTCTATTTCAGAATGACACAGTATTATCTTGTTGGAAGCAAACGTTGACATCATCTAGAGTTATACCTTTAAAAATGGAAATAGTATACTACTGTTCTGATCGAAATCACTATACAAATATAATTGTAAACAGCTTTGCAACATCCATGGCAAGAAATTAGGTAGTCTGTCTTTGTAAGTGTGACAAAAATGTCAAGCTACGGTAGAAATAAATGGAAAATCAGCATTATTTAAGAAAAAAAAAGTAATTCACTCTCATATCCAAAAATAGCTTGCTGCCAAAAGCAAATATTTCACTTAAGTAAAGGCTTCAAGCTTCTTTAAACAGACCTATTTTAAGGATTTTAAGAAAAAAATATTAAAAAATTTAGAATTGTCAATAAAAATACAAGCTTCACTAAGAAAAATAACTTTAAAAAACCCTCTTAAATATTTTCTCTAAAGAACTGGTGACACAAAATGCTATGTAAGAGGAACAGTTTCTGAGAAATAAATGCTGTTCTCTAGTATTATCAGCTGCCTCCTTCTGCAATTATTGTGGATTAAATTCACCTGACTGAATGATCTAATCACCTAGACACCTTTTATAGATAGTGGAGAGTAGCAAACAATTTGGTGGTTTGATTGATCTAATTTCACCCTGAAGTAGGTGTCCAAAATCAGTCCTGTGAATTTAACTGTACGTGTTAAGTAGCCCATGCGTAGACATGAACCCTGTAGAGATTTAAAGTTAGATGAGGTCAGGTTTTTAAAACTCCTATTTCTTTCAGTTCTATCTAATTATTTTCAGCCTCAATATTTCTCTGTCCAAGCCTGTGCGTTCAATATATAGAATAAAAGTCATTACTTGCAATACTCTTAATTTAGAAATGTGCAAGGAATAGAATTAAATAAAACTGAATGTTTTCAGTGATGGCAGGCTGAAGCCTTAATAGTCATTGTGATTGCAGTACCTTAACAGTAATGTAAAGTGGTATATGTGTTTTTATACCAGTCGACCACTTAATGACAAGTGATTTTTATGTTGGTCTTTATCTCCTTTAAAAAATAGATGAAGGAGTTAATTCTTATGACATTTCTAAGAGCAAAGCCTCTTACCACCAACTACTTGAACCTATTTTTTTAATTAAAAAAACAAAAAAAAGGGTTAAGAATAAATTTTATGATGAAAAGTGGCTCATTTACCATTGTCACCTGCAATCATTGTCTTGCAGACACCTGCATCTGACTCATGTCTAGATTATAAATTGGTATTTTTCTAACAGCTGGCCCAGGAAACTCAAATTTGAATGACAGGCTGGAATTCTTTCTTTCTTATGCATCATAACCAGTTATATATGAGTCAGACTAAATTGCCCAATCACATTTATGTGCTTTTCTCATTCTCTGAGAAATTTGCATCTCTGTAAGGGTTTCCCCACAGATTTCTTTTGTTTACTTTTTCTGAATGTGCAGGATTTGCTTCATTATTAAACCCTAGATATTGTGACTGGGATGGAAGAAGCTTTACTGAAATATTTCTGGAATTTTCTTCTAAGTTTCATCTTACTGGAACATCACTCCAGAGGGTATGGATTTTTATTTGTGAACCTCAGTGGCAGCACTGGCCTGTCCAAGGCCCATCTCCATAACACCTTAAGGCACTTAGCACCTTAGGTCTAGCTGGTTTATTTAGGTGTCAAGGATGCTGGGGAAAGGGCTTTGTTGCTGTCAATATCACAGTTTTGAATCCACTGCTTCCATTCTTTTTGTCTCCAGGGTGAAGAAGATGATTTTAGCTTTTGATGACAGCAACAATAACCATAATGATAAAAAAATGAAAAAGGGAAGAGAAAAACAATTTCAAGCATAAATTCTGAAAGAGAGATCAACAAGCCTATGGATACATAATTTCAAAGACCTATAGATTTTCAATAAATGCACTAGCAAAATATTTATTTCACAGCACGATATGATCAACAGCCTGGAATTTATAAAAGACTCTGAGCTCTCAATCCATTCATTTTTTTTCCCAGCTGTTCTGCCTTTGGGAGCAGTGGAGCAGTCTGGAAAAGACTGCAGCAGATGAATCCAGAGACTCCTTTAGGAACATAGCAATGAGCAAAATATATCAGCATTTCTCTACTGGCAATATTCAGTAGGTGATCTTTTTCAAAATTCTGTTACTCACACAGTATTAAAAAGACATACAAAAGCTTAGCATGCCCATGGGGCCTGGGAGTCAGATTACTTCTCTCAGTGAGTTCGCATCCATAAGTTAAGGGCTGTATTCTGGATGTTAGCTTTGTTGGTATAATAAAGTCTCATAAAAGAGAAATATATAAAACTAGATCCATTACCATGGAAATAGTGAAAGGTCATTTCCATGGAAACCATGGGAAGCTCTCATACTATAATTTTGAAGAAGCCTGTCTTTGAAGCTACAAGGCATTTATACAGTCAGCCTTGTTCTAAATGAAATTAAATCTATATATGTTAAGTGATAGACATTCTGAAAATTCTAACAGTACAGCCATTTGCTGGAAATGGAATGTAAATCAAAGCCAGATGTGTTACTCATTTTGGCTGTGGAAAAGCTGTTTGGTATCTTTTTGTGCCTCGTCTTGTAAATAGCAGAGTCTTTTTACTGAGAACAGTAACCTTTTAGGATTCAGGACTGGGGTTTCTGTTTTCCATGGCTTCCTTTCCTGTCTAAACCAGATGCCAGAACTTCAGCCTCAGGAGAATGCTTTCTAGTATGTATGTATATATTTGTACTTTGAAAGCTCATTCAGGCACAATGATGAGACAATTTGCAAAGATCTACTTTTATGAAGAAATTCTATAAAATTAGTACAAAGAGCAGGGTTCTGTAGAAATGTCTGTGAAATCCCATGCCAGCTAATTTATCCTAATGTTTTGTTCCTTATCATCCATCACCACAATCTTTTGAGTTTTTTCTTCAGACAGTCCTGTAGGTAGTCCTTTTTAGAGACTTTTAAATAACACATCATAACAACTAAACAGACAATCAGCCTATAGATATTGTAGAAAAGTCGTATCTGAATAAAAAGTTCCCCAGTGTGATATTTTTTATAATAAGAGAGAATTTACAGTTTCTATAGTGCAACTCTGGAGAGGTAGATGGAAAAAGAAGAACACAAAGGTATTTAAAGATGTTTTTTTATGATACTGGAACACATATACACCTGCTTTGAGTGTGGATTTCCAAGCAAATATGAAGTTTGCTTGCAAAATCTTTGAAAGTTTGCTAAACTAGCTTTAAAAAGTAATTCAACTTCAGGATCCTCAAGCACTGGAGAGTAAGAATCCTTTGTTTAAAAAAAATTACATAAAATCATAATGAAGTTTGGAGTCAGACTGCTTTATTTTTCTCTTATCTCATCAGAATAACTGAAGCAGAAGTCAGAGCATCTACTTTTACGTACCTCCTTTAGATTTGAAACAGCAGTAAGCTTTCAGACATCCTACTCCCAAGGGTTGCCTATGAAGTCAATGGGAAGAGTTAGTGATATCTAAGGTTAGGCAGACTCTTCACTACAGGTCCTGCCCACAGAAGTATTTAGGAGTCTATGCCCCATTAAATCATTGGAGTGCAATCACTTAAATGTCTCCTCTGGTCTGACTATGCAGTTACTTGATTACAGAGGAAGCCTGGTATTGCAGTCTGGGAGGGCCATCTGAATCATCCTTTATCTTAGAAATAACTAGTTATAGGGCAGTGGCTGCACTTTTCTAGAAGCAGCTCTGGATACTATCCACATTTTCTTTACTGTCAGGATTTCAAAATGCTTTCCAAATGCTAAAACTTTTATCTTTCTATGTTTGAGGGATCAAAAGTGTTAAGGCCAGCATTTTTAAGTTTCTCTAATTTGATGAAGGTTTATCAGTACTCATTTTGTAAAAGCTTGGACCTGACTTCAGTCTAAGAGTCTAGGGGTCTAGGACAGTGAGTTCTTGCTGAAAATAGTGTCTGCTAGCATCTGCATTAACTGAAAATCAATTTAAGTTGTTTATTAGAAGTTTTTTACAATTTACAAATGGGAAGAAGTGATGTACTGATCTAATTTATGGGTCACTACAAATAAGGTTTTCCTGATTTGATATCCTGACTTTCAAGGTGCAGTTAAACTGAAAGAGATAAATGAAAATATTGTGAGTTTTCTGCATCATTTGTCATGTCAAGGGGACAACCTTGGTTGGAGTCATCATATGGTTTGTCACAAACTGTAGTGCAGCTATGCACCTCAGGCTTTGAAACTGGAGATTTTTCAATCAAAACATTTGCATTTTTTTAAAGTAATATTCAGTGAGGTAACTGGAATGCAAGGTCTTGCCAAGAACCATCTGGTGTCATTAAATACTCTAAATGCATAGAACACTGTTAAAATTTTTTTGCCATTATATGTATGTATGTAATTCTCTCCATCTGGGAAAGCAAATGCTTGAACTCACTCAGAGCATATATTTAATTTGTATTAATTTAGTTGAGTGATACTCTACAGGATACCTTATTTTTTTGGCCAGTCCCAGGTTGGCCAGATGAAAAGATATGGATGCTGTTATGTTTAAAGTCCACTTTGTTCCTTGATTGACTGAAGGAGGTTGCTAAACATTGGAACAGTGGTGGGTTCTTTTATTCTCCCTCAGCTGCTCTTTGGTGAGCAAAGATACAGCTCTTGATGGCAGAAGGCTCTCACGATCTCTCTGATGAATGACACTTAGGCTAGGGTTTTTTAAAAGTTCTACTTGCATCCCATCTTTATTGACTGGCCTTAGTTTCATGTATAATACAGAAGTCTTTTCATTTTTTAATCATTTGAGGTGTGACTACAATCCTATGGCATTTATCAGAAAGTGTCCCGCTCTACAAATTTTCTGGACATCAAACCAAAATATTTTAAGAATTAGACTGATTTTTACTTATTGTTAATTTATCTTTTCTATCCCATATATTTAAAGTTTTGCTTCTTCAGTCTTTCCCACTAGGAAGTTATGTTCAAAGTTATAATTTTTTTTGAAGGAAAGTTCAACTACATTCAACAGAAAGTACATCTATAGTTTTTAATTTATTTATTTTATTTAACCATCCAATGTTGCCAAGGAACGCCAGTTATCTAGTAGGTTTTCTTCACATTTGGCCAGATCCAGAACAAAGTCAAGGAAAGATTCAGAGAAGTTTCAATGGGCTCTGGAAAAAACTGGGTTTATTTATATACAGCTAGAAACATCATAGAGTAGTATTTGTAAAGGTTTCCAATCACATGAATCAATCCTAAAGGCAAATGTTTCAGTTATAGTATTTCAGTTCATAGGTGTTGCATATAACATTGAAGTTAATTAGGAGGGAAGAGATGGGAAGAGAGACAGCAATGAGCATTTATTTAGGATTCCCTTTCTGTCCTTCCATGAGCCATCTTTTATATTTATATAGATGAATTTCTTATTTTGTGTAGATTATGACTATTTATAAATCAAAATTTGGCTACTTTCAACGTTCCCCACTCTCCCGGCTTTTAGAAGACTAAATTTAGTAAAATGCATCACCAGGTAGCAATTGTCATTTGGCCCAAGCTTCCCCGGACTTTTACCAATTTCAGTAGTGTAAAGGAATGAAGTGGGACCAGACTCATTTGGTCTAACCTTATGGGTCCAAACCAAATCTTTAGATTTTTTCAGTGAGTATACTGATACCATGATGTACTTTTAACCTTTGGTATTTGAAAGATCTGTTTCTTTGTTTATTCATTTTTAAAAGGATATCATTAATATATGCATAAAAATGGCTCTATAGTTCTAAACTAATCATTTTCATCAAAGGAAGTAGGATATGTCATTTGATATCATTATAACTGACAGTGTTTAATTGACATTTTTGAGATTAAAAGAAAAGGAAAGTAGTTTTAAATTATTAAATGGGTCAAATGGTAATTTGATGTTTTGAGCTTAAGAACAAGAACCAGAACAGTATTTCTTTGTATATTTCCTGCTCTTGATGATTTGAAAGTGGGAAATTGGAAAATATAAGTTTGATTTCTTTAGAGGGTATTTATCTGCTGAAAGGTCAAACAAAAGGTTATTCTGAGATGACATTTTTGAGTATTATATGAAAAGAGGGATGATAAAGATTGTAGAAGGAGATGCAAGGAGTGCAGAAGCTTTATAAAAAGCATTAAAAGAGAAATCATTCCTCATTTCAAATTTTCAGGAGAATATATGCTAAATTGTCAGAAGAATAATATTAATTTTAATTATCGATTAATCACTGAGATTAAATACACCATCACCCATTATTGCTATTGTCTGATTTAGTTTTCTGATTACAGGCACTGTTTATATAGTCAATAACTTCAAGAGCATTCTGTCCCAGCTAGATCCCATGTGCCTTGCTCTCTGCATTTGCAGAACATCTTACAGCAGTGGTGCCAATTCTACAGACAATCACTTTTAGCAAATTAAAGAATGTTGTGTGTATATGTGTTTCAAGATCAAGTCCCCAGTTGAGAAGTAACTCGGGAAGCCAGAGACAGAATTTTGAGTATGTCAGGCAGTAAACAAAACTGTAGGAGGAAGTAGTTGGCAGAGGTTTTCAACTAAAAGCTGTCCTCAGTCTGTATTGTATTGTATGAATGTCAAAAGTGCTATAACTGAAGTGGAGATCACAGAAGATGGGGCTTTAAACACTGAAGTTTATCAATATTTTTGAGTGGAAGGCATAATGAAAAAAAAATGTGATGGTCATTCCAACAGAAATAAAATCTAGCCTCTCCCACTCTAATTTAATATAATATATCAATTTTTCATAATACTATTTTCTGAAAGTAATAAACATACATAGGGTGCATCTAAAGATTAACAGGTGTTATAATGGATATGCTATTCATAAAGAGCCAAAGAATTGCAAGCAATTGCCTCCAACTCACAATGTGACACTGGTCTCCTTAGGGTTTTGCTGGGTGCAGAGGGCAGAAGTGGGAACAACCAGCAGTAAAGGCACCCATTCATCCTGGGCTCATGAAAAACCCTCTGTCAGTGGCACAAATTCGAGCTGCCTGGTATGCACTGGCTAGGACCCTATGGTTGAGAAGAAGGAACCAGGAACTTATTTCTCATCACTTCCCTTATCCTCCCAGGACACAGGGAAGGACTGAAGCCAAAGTGATCATTCACTAGCGCGTGTGGTTGCTAACACTAGACAGTCAAATGTTTATCTTTACCCAGTTCTCCTCTGACATATTGTATTGCCCAAAGGTCTGACTCAAATATAAACATGTATGCAAACAAAAAATGTACCAGCATTTCAAAGTTACCCGTTCATGAACAGTAATAGTATTTGTCTGGAAAGATACAGTTCTTGTTCACCTACAACAGTAACCACACTTGCAGTGCTAAAGAAGGTGATATTAACTAGAAGACCATAGTATAATAAATAATAATACAAGATATAAGGCCCACTTCTCAATCACTGAAAAACCTACTGATTTAATAAAACTCTAGTAAGGTAAATTTGGCTTTTATTGTTCTTTCACAATATATAAAAATAGGATGCACAATGAGTTGTTGCAAGATCCTGAGGATAAAATTTTGCCAATGATTCTTTCAGGTCCTTTATAAGTCACTAACATTGCTGTGCATGAACTATATAGCACAGAATTTCTTTTGTTTAATGTTTGCTATAGTTTGATTCTTCCTTTAATATTTAATAAACAGATTAAGAAACATTCAGAAGTCATTTTGTGGGTTATCACCTCATTTTAGCTTTTATATCTGTTTCCACTTTGAGAGTTCTTTGGAAGGTCTTTTTATCCTTTATATTCCCGCAATAATCCATTTATTTACAAAGTTTCACAGTTATGGCATTACTGGCAAAGTGACTGAACTTGTAGAAAATTAGTAATCCCTATCTTATTTTTACATTATACATCCTTATGTATAATAAACTTGTATAGAACAACATTTTAAAATCTGTCTCCGTGTGTGTGCATGTGTCTTATAATTTAAGTAAGATGATACATTTGGTGTGGCATACATTTTCCCTGCTCAGGTAAGTAATTTACCTACCTTTTTATTTGAGAATTTGTTACATAGTTCCAGCTCATGTCAATGCCATAGTAGATTTTGTTGTGCTGGCATTTTCTCTGTCATATAAATATTGAAAATTTTAGAAACACATTTTTGTGTTGTGTTGTTTTGTTTTGTTTGTGTATTTGTTTCAAAATGAAGCAACAACTATCATGTTCCCATTAATAATAACAGAGATTTCATGAATGATTGCTGTAGGAGCTGGCATACCCAGGTAGTACATCTATCTAGATCATCCAAATGACATTCAGAATCTTCCCAGAGTTTCTTGGATCAATGTCCAATCCAAATTACACAGTGCAATCAGATAGTTACAACTAACTACACTGGAATCACTAACTTTGTGGAGCAGTGAGCTGATAAGTGTTCAAAGAGCTATCATATCTTTGTAAATAAGCATTAGAATTACAGCGTTAGGGATATTTTACATCCTTCTTGATACTGGTTTTCATTTCCTTCACTCCAAGTTGCATGCAAATATAGGTAAGATTGCGGGGGAAAAAAAAATCAGAAAAAATAGTCTTAAAAGCTTGTAAAGTTCTGCACTTGCTCAATGACTTTCCTGTCAGTGTAGGTAGGAAGTCAAGGGTGGCTTTTCTAATTGCCAGCTCTCAATATCTGAAAATCCATGTTTCTGACTTACAGATTTAACTTACTAACAAAAATTCTGCAGTTCAGATTTAGATAAAAAATTTTGTTGATGGTGCATAAGACGAAACAGATATTCAGCTCCCTTTTAAATGAGGTGTAATTCTGATGGTAGTACAAATTTGTTATTTGTTGTTAAAGGACACTTGTGTGATTTTTAAAATGTCTGGGCAGATATATCCTTATGAGGGGTAAGGGCAAGAATTGATCAAACAATGACTTTCCTGAATTTACTTTTAAATACTGAATGTAAAAGACTTGACCTTAAGTGTACTGAAAAGAAGGAGATCCTCTCTAATTTCAGCAGGCTTTAAGTGTTGGTTACAGTTTATAAAGAACTTACTTCTTGGTTCTTGTAAGTAAATTTATGAGAATTTGTGAAGTTCTGCACGTACAATATGTATCATGATAACACCATGCTGAGACCGGACACTTTGAACTTGTCCTCCATCGTACTTATTCTGACTATGCAGATGTGAGGTCCAGTTAAGACATGGCCTTGCCTTTTTCAACTTTAAAAACATATTCATATATTTTCAACTTAATATATTCTAATTTCATTATTCTGTGAGAAAATACTTTTTGAAATCTAAATTTGCTAATTAACGCACAAGTTTTTTTCATGCCCTTAAGGAGAGGAACTTTGAATCGAGTATACAAGGGAGGTATGAAAGGCAAAAAGTCCTTATAAATAAAACTTTATGCTTCAAAAATAGTTTGATGGAATCAAACACTTCTTTGAAATAAAGCTCAAATATGCATTTGATAACAACGATTTTTAATGGATGGAGTCTATGGGTGCCATGAGACCTCCCATTTCCCATTTCTTGGCAGTTTATAACAACTGATGCCGTGTAAGTCAAATCCATCAGAGGACACCTTTCTGCAAATTTCTCCGCTCTGCTGTTGCAGAGCTCCCTAAGGGGCCCTGGAGACACATGAGGAGAGATGTTTATTATGGGCTTCATTTATTGAAGAAAACAGCTCTCGCATTTAGTGGGAGGATCACAGAGACGCAGTGAAACTCAACGAAGTCCCTCAGCTCTACATTTTAAATCTCCCAAGCCTGTTTGTTCTTTTATTTGTCTGTCATTGTGCACAGAACAGCATGACCACTGTTTGCCTCCTGAGCCACAGCTGCCGGCGGGGGATAAGCGAGAGGCCCAGCACAGCAGAGGGGAGGGGAGGATGTTTACACAGCCCCAGCCTGCTTCAAGTTTATGCAGTAGGAACTGCTATTAAGAGGCGTATAAAAATGTTAAAAGGGAGGATTGCTTGTCATCTAATGGGGAACTTTCTTATCCTCCACTCGCTGTCTTTCTGCCTCGCAGAGCGAGGGATTCTGCACCTCCCTCCAGCTCCGCTGCACTTTATTTAGCTGAAGCTGAGCTGATCAGGCGGCTGGCCCTGGGGAATCTAGTTAAGTGTTAAAACAGGCCAGGTCTGCAGCCCAGCAGGCAACTGATGAGCTTTCTGCTCAGCGTGGGCAGTGAGGGCTCACTGTTGCTCAGATGCAGTCACTCCCCCCTTCAGTAGTGTCACCTCAGAGTTGTTTCTCCATAAGTGCTCAGGCTACTCTGAAAATGCAAAAAAAAGACCAGGCCATCAGCCCTTCTGGAGCTCTTCTTCCTCGACTCCTGATGGTCGCTACAGATTTTGCAGCATTTGCTACCGTGCAGCCTTCGGACCCCGCACTTCAGGCTTCTTGGGACCAGCAACGCTTTTGCATACGCACCCCGGGAGGCTGGGGGGCACACACTGTGACAGTCTTTGGAAAGGTATAATTCACTTCTCCTAAGTCACTCAGCAACTTCAATGGACTCTTATCATCCCTCCTGGACACCCAGCAGCGTAAATAAACAACAATCTCTTAGCTCCCCTGCGACACCCTGATTGCTGTCCTGAATGTGCAAGAGAGGTAGACCCTGCGTGTGATCTCATGGATGCTTCAGCTGCAGTTTGGCTTTTTGCTTCTTTGTATTGCCAAACATTATGTGTGTAATATATTTGTGTTTTCTTTTTCTCTACTGTGCTCATTTATGTAAACATCTGAAATTCTACGCAGAGATTGTATCACCGGAAAGACAAGAACCGTGTTCAGGGTGGGGTTCATCTCACCTAACCCTAGTTGTCTACAACTTGGATAGTAGATCTGAGCTCTGTATATGTTTGTAAAGAGACAGGGAATAAGGTGTCACAAGCCATTTGGCATCATTAACAGCAGAGGATGACCTACAATTCCTTATTTTGCTCCACTGATTAAGCATAGCATACTAGTATTTCCAGCATACTAGTATACTAAGCTGTAGCATACTAGTATTTCTTGCAAGATCAGATTATTTGGATTTGATACGTTTGAGCAGAGAAAGAGCTGGTTCAGTATAACACATGTATGTCATAACACATCCCCCAGGGAAGGTTAATTGCTGTTATAAAAAAAAAAGTTTAAAGTTTGGTTAAAGGTGTTTCTAATTTAGAGCAGCTATGTTATATGGATACAGTTTCCTTTATAACATGCATGATATTTAAAACCATGCTACTACAAACAGTGTTTTCATAACCAAGCACAAGCTTTTCCTCAAATTGAATCACTTTTTTGTCTCTCTGTATTTATTTCTTTTCAAGCGTATTTATCTTTCATACCTGACTGTGTATTTTATTTGCCTATGGTTTCTTTCTCTGTTTTATCTGCCAGTCTAATCTGTCTAACCTGTTTTAGGCTTTTGTAGAAGTCTTATCACTACAGTATCTAGACATTAAACGCTTCAATGCATTTCTGACGGCTTTCATTTTGCTTAAATGCCTTTGAACACACTTAGGAAGTGTTATTAATTAGAACCAGCACCCTAGTACAAATTCAGGTACTAATTAGACATTGCCCTTCCATAAATTCTTTATAACTTTCCCCCATACTTAATAATTTGGAGATGGAGAAAACCATTGTATGCGCTTTTGTCAATCTTTACTGCATACACATTAGATATGACATGGTTAGATTAGGCTTTTTTGTAGAAAGCAAACATAAATCTTAAAAATAAAGTTCTGTGTTGCTGATTACATATACTTACGTAAGTTCTGTCTTTGGATCCCTTTACAGGGAATTTAATGAAGACAGTGAACATTAAAAGCAGTCATCCAATGACAGTTAAATTCTAACATTTGTTTTCTTTCATGTTTTGTATGATTTAAAGCGTTTGTTTGTTTATTTTATTTCTTTTACTTCATAGAAATAACTTGCACAGAATGTTTTAAACAACATTTCCTTCTTCCAAACAGTATGACTGTACTTATACAAGTCCTGTAATTTTCAAGCTGAAAACTGAATAATGGCATGGTAAATATAAAGTCCAACCTTTTATGTGAGTGTGACAGATTGTTTGATGCATCTGCTATTGTATCAATGTTCCTACCACAAGGCCTGGAGAGCAAGAATTTAAATACTTTAACTCTCTTAGAAAATATCTTACTGTTTATTGAAAGCCAGGCTGTCACTGGGAACTAACAAAAGCTGTCCTTACTTTACTGAAAAGCAAAACTTCTTTTGCACCGCTACAGCAGCTAGAGCTACATAGCTTGGATGCACCTTTTGCCACCCGGGGGGCATGTGAGTTATGGGCAGCATAATGCTGTTAGGCAAGGCTGCCTTATCCTTGATCTCACCACTTGAGCTAAATCTGCATGCTCATCCTTTCCCCAGAGGTTCGGTGTCAGGGTTGTCACTCGCAATCCACCAGCTGTAATGCACTTCGCTGGGCTTCTCACAAGATAAGGAATGGATAATGCTTTCTTGAATACTAAAAAAAAAAAAAAAAAAAAAAAAAAAAAAGTCCAATATGAGAGACTTAATTTACATACATAAATGCTTTGCTTGGCATTTTTGTAATGTGGTGGAAGTACATGCAGGACACTTCAAAAGATCATGTGTACTTAAGAAAATAAATTGACCTAATATTATACACTCAGTCGGGAAAAATAGAATACGTGCTAAATGT
Organism: Scolopax mira; assembly: GCA_004320125.1. NCBI lineage: Eukaryota > Metazoa > Chordata > Aves > Charadriiformes > Scolopacidae > Scolopax > Scolopax mira. Next base: position 12,342 of record BJBW01010618.1, on the reverse strand, counting down.
GAGTTCTTTTAAGTCTGATTCCACACTAATGGGTTTGAGGAATATCTCCTCTCTCTTCTGTGCTGTAAATTTTGAACTGCATTTTTTAACTTTGCAATTGTTATGATGGGAATGAAAATTGGATGTTACATAGAGTAAATGTGAGGCTATTTATGAGCTAAGACAAATTTTCTTAACTTAAACAATAATCTTTTATTTGTACCACATTAATCTTTACACCAGAACTCTATTTCTGCCTTGAGTATTTCTTTTCTAGTATAAGTGCTCAATATTGTTTCCTCCAAATAATTCCATGAAAACCTGAGCCACCTTGCTACGTTTGAACAACATTCAGTTTCTCATTACCTATTTTTATGACCTTTTTCTTTCAAAAAGGCTCTATGCTTCATGTACCTCATAAAGTCAAACAAATGTGATATATTCTGTGATTAAAATTGCAGCTAGTATAGTTTAGCCTCTTGACACAAATTTAAAATGAACAAGTTTTTAAAATTATTTTGCTTTCTATTGCTTAAGGCGCTGAAAAAAACCCCCACAAGTAGATGTGCTCAGTTTATTCTTTTGCATAAATCAACATTACAGTGAGAGATATCCCCAGCGTTCAAACTGAACCAAAAAAATCCTTCCTAATGCTAGCACTTGTTGGTCTTGAAAATCGTAAGAGTGTCTTTGCACTGTGTTTACTAAAAAGAGATCAAGGAAGGAGCTTGCAAAACTTTTAAACCTTGCTTAGATTTTGGCTAGAAATTCAGCACCAGCATTTGTCAGGAATGGGCCCACAGTGTTTGCAGTGCCAGATCAAATGATAGTCATTGTTTAAACCTATGCTTAAAATTAAATCTGTATAATGCCTGAAATTAATTTATGAATCTCTAAGGAAAGTGACAGTGCACTTGAGGAACACAACTCCAAAGCAACGTGCCAATTCTAAAGATGACTGTCTCCAGAAAGGTTTATCTCAGCAGGCCCAACTTCGCTACTTTAAAATAAAAGCATCATAGAAAGGTAGCACAGTGATTTATGAAATATAACGGGAACTGAATCTCAGATCTCAGAAATCTCCACATAACCTCTGCATGACTACAGCTATCCCTGAAGTCATGATGCTGAATCCTAAAGAGCTGAAAAAGAAAGCAAGCTTTTGTCAGAAGTAGAGCCTTTGCAGTTCTTCAGGAAGGAAGCTTTTGTTCAGCTCAGTGCAGTGAGTTGCAGCTCAGCAGAACTTTTTGTACATTTTTTTTTTGGCTGACATTGGACTGCAGCTGTGATACAGATACCTTTTCAATGGATCTTTGCTGAGCAAAATGAAAGGTTGAGACAGGGCAAATATTTTTATGAGGTCCTTGGGGGAAGTAGGATCCCGAGAGCGAAAGGAGTGATGATCATAAATTCACATAGTAATCTGACATTCACAGTTCACCTGAAATCTGAACTTTAAACTAAAGGACATATAGTTCACGTTTAGTACATGGAGTGTCACGACTGCAGCATCTCTCTTTCCTCATTACTTCCAGTACCATGTACACAGCAGCCTCAGTGAATCATAGCTCCTTAGAGAATCATATTCCTGTGAAATAGCCTTTCTTCTCTTAAATCATATTAAAATGAGTTCTTCTGCCAGCGGACCACCAACTCTATGCAGTCATTCATACACAGAGACTTATATGGAGGAGTGATCTGGGAGTCTGAACTGGGTATGTATCAGCCACAGTGCAATGCACGGTGTGTGCTTCCAGTAGAGACATTTGACACTGAAGCAGCTGTTACTTCTTCTCATGCACAGAATGCATACTATTGCATAAAGAAATGCTTTTTGTGTCAATGTTTACATTTAATGTATATCTGTATGTATACATACATTTCTGATAAAATTCAACATCGTAGTAACACTTTAAGAATGAATTGAGGTAAGGTATGAGAAATGAAAAAATCATCACATTATGTAAACTGTAAACTTAGAAATACCTGACACAATTTCAGAAGGATACAGTTGTATGTATATTTTAAACATGTGGAAACTTCTCTCACTTTACTGAAAAGTGGTGTTGGCTGGCAAAAGGCATGCAATACAGGTTGCATGAATTAATTCTCAGGGGTGAAAATTACCTTTCTTTCTTTTCTTTCTTGAAACTGATTGCTTTGTTTATTCAGTTTAGTAGAGGAAGTCTTTATTGTGCAAATTGCAAGTTGTTTGTTCTTCCCTTTTTTATTCCATAAAGATTTCTCTTGTTTTGTTTTGTTTTATTTTTTACCAGAAAAGACTTTTTCTAAAGAAAAAAAGAGAATATGAAAAGTAATTCTCCATTTAGTCTGTTGCAACATAGTAGAGTAGTTTCTCTTGAGTTGAACTTTTAGTTCAGGTTGAAAAAGTAATCCTTCATTTAAGAAAGCAATTTCAATTTTTATAACATATAACATGAAAAATAGTTTTACAGCTCAATCCACATCCATCTAAGCATGGCAGGGTTGCTTTCCTTCAAGTGTGGATGAAATACCTTATACTGTAATGGCAAATATGTTAGAAAAATGTAGGTTCAGTGCCCCGTGCTTTGTCCAGAGCAAGTGATTTACACAAATCTTATTTCCAGATCTCTCCAGGATCCCTCAATGAGAAGGGTAACAGGGCTAAACATCCTATCCAGAACATGAGTTGTTAGCCTCTCCATTCTCACTATTTTGCTCCTGGGCATCGTAGTCCTTGTAAACAGATGTTTGCAAACTTTCATATGAACATGACTGAAAAAGATTCCCTTTTTTCTCTATGTAATAAATACCAGAAGTTCCTAGTACCAGAATGTTTTCTGTCTCTGTAGGCCTAGCTGACCACTGGTGTAATAGATTCTTGATTACTTATGAAAAAGGGAACTTTCATCCTCTTTGTTTTTTTTTTCTTGAAAAAGTGTTTAAAAGACAGTTTTTTGGCTTGTGATGACAGGAAGCATATACGATATTTTTCAAAGGAGTCTCACTGGAACTCTAAAACTTTCTGATGTCGATCGATTTAAAAAAAACTCCAGCCAGTTCTCTGTTTATCTTGTACAACATATAGAAGAAACAGCTTCTAGCAGCTTATAGCATCATTCCTGTTGTCATACCCACATCTAGCCCACCATCCACAACTCTTTACCATGAGATTTTGATTGCCAGATGGATGAAAAGCAGTAGCTGTTTGAGTCCTGCTGTCTCTCTCAGACATTAGCTAGATAATATAGTATCTCTTAGTTGACATCATCCTAAAAATGTACCTTCAATAGCTTTTTTTTTTTAAAGTGATAATTTCCTGTACAGTCTGCTCCATCCTGGATCCAGTTCAGTACAGAGGAAGGTAATTTATCATTCTGTAGACTGATTTCATAGGATGGCCTGGATTGGCTCCTGCAAAGTCAAAATTACTGCAGTGTCTGCAAATACTAGCACCTGGGAGCAAATGCCTTGCAGTGATCTCAAACCTAGTGAATTATGATTTTTCCCATTCTAGAACTCTCCAAAGCACACTCATCTTCCAGTCCTCTCCGCAAAAATCCCAAGCCTCCAAAGACACTACGCAAAGACAGTAACTGTGTTTCCAAAATGGATGCAGTGGCATCATGCCATTGCATCTTGATGGATAAGAGGTCACATCTACTGCTCTGGACTGTTACTGTGAGGTCTCCACTTCCAAAGAAGGAGCGACTGTGCTACAAAATACACAGATTTCTCTCTGTCCCCTGTTCAGCCTAGAAAGAAGGGAGCATGATGACAACAAAGATGACTCTCTTACAGTCTGACAAGACCTGTCAGCCTCACTGGTCGGTAAAGGAAGAGAGTACACACTGTTATGTGACTAACTGTGGTTGAAAGATCTAAAAGATCTTTCTCTGCCGATTTTCCTGCTATCCAGCAGGAATTACAAATGGTTGCTTGCACTGCTTTTCCTCACACAGCAGCAAAGCCACCACACATTTTGTTTCCTAACAATTTTGGCTTGTATCAAATCTGAAGCTGGCTCAGAAACAGCTTGTAAAAGAGAGAAAAGTAAGACTCTTAGCTTCAGCAAGTGCCTGAACACTCTTTCTCATTAACTTGGCATGAGTACGATGGTATTTCAACTTGACATTGACATGAAAATTTCAATGGCTGGACAGTAAGCCCTCTGATAAAGCCATTGTCTGACTAGGAAACAAGCCTCTTTAACAGGGCAGCCTCTTTATAGCAATTATAGTAAAAATTAACCTTTCAGAAGTTAAGTTTCTGTTTGAGGGACCAGAACAAGGAGTGAAAGCAAGGATTAATTTCCCAGCAACAATCTAAGCTCTTTCCTTTTCAAATGAAAATAAAACTCAGGATTTTATGAGAGGTATTTAGATTCGTAGGAAAATATCAGTCTTTTAATTTTCCTAATTAGGCTCTGCTTCCAGATATGAACACAGACAAAGAGTCTCACATGTGGAAACAGCCCTTTCCCAATTCAAAGCAAAATGAAGAAGAAACTCACCCAGAAAATAGTATTTTTTAGAATTTTACAAGCTTGTATTTTCAGGAATAGACTTTGACAAGAGTTGCCTCATTATGCCTGGTAATTTTTGGCATGCAGTTTGAATATAGTATTTTTTCTGAGTACACTGCATAAAAACATAGCTTTAATATGCCTGAGGATGCTTGTTTTGTGGTTCCCTGTATATTTCTTAGTTTTTCATTAGTTGCCATTGTGTATTTTTCCAAGATGTATATGCAGCTCTTTTAATCTGTCTATGCTTCTTCCTGTTCTTTGTTTCTTCCCTTCAGTTATAAAGGTTTTATATCAGCCTTCTGAATCTATGTTACTATAGTAGAACAGTGCCATAAAGCGATATCATCTAGAAGTTGAGGCATTATGTATTGAAATGATTCCTAAATCATATATTCCACATAAAGAAAAATCCGGGGGAATAAAATTTTTGACATGGCTTGTAACTGATGTGCCAAAGACTTGCCCAACACTGTCAAACAGTAAGTGATATCCACAGTGAGAGTTCATCATATTTAGTTTATTGGTTTGCCGTCCTGTCAGTTATATTTTTTTCATTGGAAGGTTTATTACTGTACATTCATTCACTTATTTAAGTTTCAGTCATCTTCTCTCTGAACTTCTCTCTGATCTTAAACCATTTATTAATCTGAAGATTAATCTGCTTTTAAAGAGTATTTTTCGCCCTGATTAGCGTCAAGAAAGCCTTATTCCTTATTGCTTTAGATGAATGCAAATTGTTTGTATATGTGATGGCAAACTAGGACTTCTGCCAATTCCCTTGATTGTTTTAGAGAAATTCCAGACAGCTAGAAAGTAGTAGCTCCTTAATGCATGTTTAGTATTGTAAGTCTCCTATTGATGGTGCATTAATAGCTGTCATCAAAAGTATCATATAAAAATGTTGGTGTCAGCAGTGCTATGCCTAATGGCAATCTCCTTGTGAACAGACTACAGACAGAAGTGAAAAAGATAGATGATTGTTTTAGACCCTTGTCCTTTATTTAGAAGAAAAGAGGGGCGAGACTGTCACTTTAAATAATAGTTTTCTACTTCAGGAGATATTTTGTTAGTTATTCTCTCTTCATGTTATGCCAAAGTTGATTTTTGTGTATTGGAGACAATAAATGTAATGCAGGAGCCTGATACATATTCATAATTTTGCTCTAGGGCTAAAGTGCTTTCCTTGTAAATTCATCTAGCTACAGATATTGTGAGCACCAAAAGCAATTACTTCACCCCATCAGTTTGGTCTAAAAAAGAATACCATTAAAGTCTTTGTTGTATATTTATTGTTCTAGCAGGGAACAAGAAGAACATTCTGCTGAGACACCAGTGCAAGTACCAAAATTAGGATGCTTTTATTCAATTATATTTGACAAAACTGGACACCTTTTTCAATCTGTAGTGTAGTAAATTTATGTACCTACCAAAAGCAATTCATAGAGCTCTCCAGTGTTAAACTGTGGTAAAAAGGGAAGGCTAGGCAAATTTAGACAAACTGCAGGATGATTTCCATTTGCAAAGGAAGACATGAGGCTCTTAGGAAAGAATGCTAATTTTTCAGGTTGGTGTTTCTGTTGTCTGGTTGCATTTTTTTTTCACTATTAACATCTAGAAACAAGGATCCATTGAGTGGGTTCTGTACAGAGATCAAAAACATATGTCCTGCTCCCAACACTTTCGTATAACAGAGAATTAAAATCTGGATAAAATTAAAGGGAAAAAGGAATACAGAAGAATAAGGAGTTATTTTATGGCAAGAAGAACAGATTAACTTTTAAAGTGGGTAACAAGGAGGCATTTGACCAAGCTTGATGCACATACAGAGAGATATTTGAAAGTGAATAGAAGGCAGAATTTGGGCTCATGGACTCATGAGAGGTCGATCAAACTCTCTCAGTATAGAAGAAAAATTGATGGAAAAATGGAAGGTCAGCTCTCAGCTCTGAAAGTTCTTGAACATAAAAAAAATTAATAATTTGCATGGCAAAGTAAATAACACAGATGGAACAACCTTTAAAAGGAGCATAAAGCAAGGAATTTGATTAAAGCATCAGACCAAGACAATTAACTTCTGCATACATGTTTTGTATGACTGCTAGTGTGCCAAAATTGCAGTTGTTGAGGCAGGGGGGATGGTGTTTCAATAATGAAGATGTGAGATGGGGAGAAACTGCATGGTAATTTTTCCTGTCTGCTTCAGGAGATACAATGTACAGATGCTGGCCTGAAACTATCCTAATTCATGTAGTTGCCTACATTAATAACATAGTGGTCACCAATTCACTATGCAGTCAATGGACAGAGGCACCTCCAATGCATCATACATCATAAACTAGAAAGGCAAAGTAAATGAGGTTAATCAGTTTTCAGGTATTCATGGCTTGGTTTTGACATAAGTGCGCTGAATTGTGTCCAAAGATGTTTGTAGACCTTATTTTTTTCTCCATTTAAGGGTATAAATTTTAGGAACCATCTTTCTGTTTGGTAATGTGTAATATATGTAATTGTAATATAGGTAATGTGAACTACTGCAAACCTACTGTAAAAATTGCATTAAATATGTTTGTATATGATATCAAATTAAATAAAAAAATCAAAATTACATATTTACCATGAAAAATGATAGGGAAAAAGAATTTTTTTAAATTAATTTAACTGGGTTTTTTTTATATGAATACTGACAGTTTAAAACTAATGTACACAGACTTAGTATCTACAGCTCTCTTTTTTTGACAATATGCTTTGAACAGTCTGAGTTTCTATGAGCAAGTACTAGAATAAAAATTCAATGCATGTGGAAAGAACATATTTTGAAGTGTATGCAAGGACAAACCCCTATTTTTACAAATATTTTCAGATTTTATTCTTTTCTGCCTGAAGACAAAAATATTAGAATTTTCATATTAAATTGGTTTATTGTTTTTAAAATTAGCTTTAGGACAAAGCAGTTTCCTATGCAGCACTGGGACTTCTGGGTTTGCTTGCTACTGTGTAAAAAAGAGATTCTATCGCCTGGATCTGTTTTTCAAGAAAGGACTCTCTAGAAGCTGAGCTGCTACGTAGTGGCAAGGAACGGATGTGCCATCTTGGTGGCATTAGAAATGTGGTGAGAAGCCATTGCTCCCCTTCTCACTGTACTACCTCAGCATGACTGTTAAAATTTAGCTACTGCAGCTATCTTCTATGAATCAGGAAGTTTTTGTCCTTTCCTCTGAGCTGGTGAACATGCTCAGTGATTAAATGATTTGGCCAAGATGACATAAGATATTCGTAACTGTAGTGGAAAATGAACACACACCTCCTTAAGCCTATTCAGTTATCAAATAAAATAATTAAAAAACCAAACTCCACACACAAGCATTTTATTTGTTTTTATTAGGACACGTGTCTCAGTACTGTGCATAGACAAAAGCCTTTACCTCTGCTGACGTTGATGTCACATCAACTCTGATGAAGTTATATGTCACATAATTCCTAGAACCCAGTAGCAAAGCTACAATTTTATGAGATATTGGTTAATTTAGGATGAATGTTTCTACTTGGTGTGGTATCATCTGTGCAAAGGAAGTATTGCCTAACTACCAAAGAACTGGAAAGAAAACAAGGGCCTCCACAATGGAAACCCACATGGATACTCTAGAAGGGAACAGACACCTTCACTTTTTTTGTCATATTGTTTGTTTGTTTGTTTGTTTGTTTGTTCTATTTAAAGTTCTTAGCTAGTTTTAAATGTCAGTTGTAAAAACATGATTTCAGATTCTGGTTGGCTTCTCTCTTTCTAACAAATACCTGCCCAATACATTCCAATGTCAGCGTACTCTGTCTGGCACCTGTTACAAGGTGTCCTTCATGTGTTAGGGAGCGATGCAAACGATCTGTTCCTTCATCTGTCCATCTACACAAAGGCTTTTTTCCTGCAACTGCTGTTTTGTTTATTAAGCAAATTCTTGCTGGTGTGGCTGTGTCAAGAGTGGGAATGAGAACTAGATTTGACTCTGAATGTCCATCAGAAGTAGATAAATTGAAGTTTGGCTTCTGTTCATCAGCAGTAGTGGCCATTCATTAGTATTCAGGAAATATTTTGGAAGTTAACCTCTGTTGCTTTAGTTATAACTGTACTGATGAAAACTGTGAAATTTTCACAGGAAAAACTACCACTGGTAAACCTCAGATAGGGAATCTTTCAATTCAGTGCTTCTAATAAATTCAATAATATAAGAAATTACAAGAAATCAGGTCTTTTCTGTGAAGATGCTGTAGTGCAAATAGGATTGTTACAATGAGCTATTGCAGCCATTGTCAAAAGCCCTTTAAAATAAGATTAGATTGTTTCATTGTTATATCATTTTCAGTTGAAAAATTGTAACATTGTTTTATGAGGCCTATTTAATATACAAATTCCACTGGAACTGGAAGGAGTGAAATAATAGTTGTGAAGATTTAAGATTAGAAGTGTTTAGATAAACACATATGATAGTTGTAATAGATCTGAGTTGTCACCTGAGATTATATAACCTGATTTATCATTTCACTGAAGAATTGCAGATAACAGTTTACCATATATTTTCATATTTGGTCTTGTCAATGTTTCTCTTAGTAAATTATGCTCCTCCATATAACAGAGACAAGGGTTTTATTTTGTCCTGAGGGCATGTAAGATTTATGGGAAATAGTTATTTTTCAGGTAGAAAACCTGGTATTATTTGCTCATTCACTTTGATACAGGGAGGGACAGTTATGATCTTCATGCACTTATTTATATTTAATGCATGTTGTTTCTCCTTCATGTTCTGGAGTTGCTAGAGTAACTGCATTTGTGAAAAATTGCAGTTAATTTAATTTCCATTTGCCAAAGTTAATAAAACCACTTTAAGAAAATTGCTTCTTTGTCAACCTATTCTAATGATTACAGTGACTAGACAGTCATGTGCCTCAACTTCTGGCATCAGAGGGAGACAAGAAAGGATTCTGGTAGGAGGGTATATTTCGTGCATAAGTATTTTTGCATAGATTTTTCCAGCCAAGTTTCACAAACTTTACTGTTAAAATTTAATGGCTTGTTTAACAAAGATTTTCTGTTTCAGTGGACATGAGTCAGATAGCTATTTTCTGTGCTCCAAGCAGCAGTTTGTTTGACATAAGTGACGTTTTTTCTGAGCTCACTATCGCAAGGAAGGCTGCAGACAAACAGATGCAGGGTCAGTTTCCATCCTCCTGCCAGGCGCCGAGCGGCGCAAAAGCGTGGTTGCACCTTATTTTCCTCATTCACTCAGGCCTGTAGCCTTTTTGCCAAGGGCACTGAAGTACGTCCAATTTTTTTATTTTCTGATGCAGTTTCCTGCTGACTGAAATGTAGGTTGAAACCTTGTGACCTTTCTCCACGTGCATTCTTCCTGCTCCTTGGCTGCACCGCGAGCTGGTAGATCAGCCACCGAGAGGCAGGTGGTACCGAATGGCTCTGGCTGCGTGTGAAACTGTTGTTACACACCTTTCCTATGCAAGAGCTCCAGCGTTAATGCCCTGCCTGTTTAGAAACATCATATTCCTCCACGAGTGCTGAGGTATTTCAATACGGATCCAGCTCTGTCTCCTAGAAGAAGAAAACAGCTTTCTGGTGTCACAGTAAAGGTCCTCGTTCTGACAGCGGACAGCAGCGAGTGTCGAAGGGATGGTGGGACAGCGGGGAGATCACAGAGGTGACCTTCTGAGGTGGGGGGTTATTTATTTCTTGCTGCTCCATTCAGAGCAGGTAGCAGTTAGTAGAGGTAGGAATCAGGCCTCCTGCATTTGACATCAGGGGCAGAGGGAGTTAACGTGAAGTAATGGGAAGCAGAACATGAATCAAGCAGGAGAAATATAGCTTGAGTATCAGAGAAACTACTTAGCGGTAAGCTGTATTACAGAATCAGGCAGCTTCCCAAGGAGAGATGACGGATTTGTATTGCTTGTGGCATTTAAAAGTGAGCTGCGCGCAGCACATGAAATACGTTAAGAGGTATCTCACCCTCTCTAGCAGAATGACAGATTAGATGAACATCTCTAGATACAAATGTGTTGCTACCCAGACGAGCTGAAATAAACACAACAGAAACAAAGTACACTAACTTATATTTGAGATTGTAAAAACCAAGAAATTTAACTTTTTTTCCCCTCTTCATCTTGCAGAAACTACCTTCCTTCTGTGCACCATAGTTTTGCATGTGCATCTCAACTTTTATAACACTTGTTCGGTAGATAAAGGTCATATAATAATCTGTATTCAATTACACATTCCAAGATGTATACTTAAAACATATATGCATTTTTAGAGCACTAGGTGACTGAAAATATCTTGCATCATATTATTTTACAAAACTAAATTAGTATGTATTATATTCTAGCTAATGCCAAACAGTATCTTACATCAACTCCAGCTCCATGGGAGTAGCATACAGTTCAATATAAATAAGCATTTCATAACCTGGGCTTTCATTTTAACCAGTTGAATGCATCTGCCTTGTGTCTTTTAATGAATACTTTGTCCGGAATGTCATACACCCTCTAGTGAATTAAATTCTCCATAATCTGAAACATTTACTTTTAAAAATATTTAATATGCAGCTGCCTGCTAACATATATAGCAAATCTCCATGTGAAGCTATCAAGTAGAAATAAGGCACATAAAAACTTCGAGACATCACACAATTTTGCTGTTGAAGACTGTTTAAAGCTTTAGGCACTTAGGTAACTTAATTTTTATATGAAGGAAGAAAGAGATTTAGGTATTCAGAAGAAGATGAAGTCAGAGAGTGCTATGCCAGGTGTTTCAGCTGTAGGAAAGCTTAAAGCATGGAAGGAGCAATGTAGCAGCAAAGCAGACCTGCTGAATAATTCATCACTGTCTTACACACTTCTGCTGCTGTACCATTATTTAGGAAAGAATATTATATTGTTATTGATTACAGCACTTGCTGACACGTTTCATTTGCTGGGAGGTGTGTGTGCATGCTTTGTATTTCCGACACTTACACCATCAGCAGAGAAACTTATGTATGAGCTCAATTAAAATTTAAGAGACTGAATGTTAGACACACACACACACACACGCACGCACGCACACTCAGCACTTATCCTTAATGCTTCCAGTTTGGGGAGGGAGAGCTCGTTTCCTGTGTCAGAGGAACAATATCTTCCCACAGGCAGAGTTTTCGAAGTGATGAAAAACATTTCGTTAGGGAGCAGAAGCGGCTTTGCCTTTGCCATAACATCACTGGGAAAGGAACGCCTTCATTATACCCACCTAATGCCCCCCCCCAGAGAGCCCAGGGAAGGTCCCAGAAACATCCTCGGCTGCGAGAGCCGGCCCCACTGTGTCACGGACAGCCCCACTTACACAAGCCAAATCCCAAGGGTGCCCTTTACTTAGGCTGCTGCAGTTGCTGATACAAATAAACTTTCGCCGGCAGTTGGCCAAAGGCCAGAGGAACTTGATGGCTGTTGCAGCTAGTACAGGTTACTTGAACAATGAAATGAAATCTCGTTCCTTACATGCTCGAAAACAAATAGAGATATATACGCATATATATCTATATAGAGAGAATTGAAAAATAGAATATAGATAGGAATGTATACAAATTATTTATGCTTTCATATTTAGTGTTGCAAGATGTTTAATTTCATAGAATCGTAAAATTATAGAATGGTTAGAGTTATAAGGGACCTTAAAGATCATCGAGTTCCAAACCCCCTGCCATGAGGAGGGGCACCTCCCCACTAGAGCAGGTTGCTCAAAGCCCCATCCAGCCTGGCCTTGAACACCTCCAGGGATGGGGCATCCACGACTTCCCTGGGCAACCTGTTACAGTGCCTCA